>CAIGRN010096005.1:0-22855 GCA_903798345.1 Fraxinus anomala
TTCTACACATTTAAATGCAATAATTATTTTATGCATAATCCATATGTTATCAATGTAATGAGTTGTAGCAGCAATATAACATTTTTTATTAATACCGATCCATAAATCAGATGTAAACGATATAACACTATTAAAAGTTTTAAAACTTTCAATAGTAGTTTGTTTTCTTTTGTTATATAATTTTATAAAGTCAGAACGAATAGTATTTCTACAATAAGAAGAATACCTGGGTTAAAGATAATTCTGCACAAGTCAAGTAAAATGTACAGACTCTATCATCATAAGTGACATCTCTGCTGCAGCCACGTATGGTGTCATTCCTTCATAAAATCGTTCATGTGAATATACAAAAGTGGAAAGAGTAGAATTAGAACCGCCAAACACTAGTTCGATCTGTTTTGAGTCATGACTGACTAGTTTGGCTTTGCAACTTCGTAATAGGTACATATTTAAATGCGTTGTGCTTGAACCAGACTTCCAAATAAGTTCTTTGCCACAGTAATTGCAACATGCCTTCCAAATATCGACTCTATTTTGTACCCCAACTTTTTTACGTGACATATGTTGCCAACAATGATTCTTTTTTCGATCTTTTAATTTCAAGTACTTCATCTTCTTCGATATCCTCCAAATTAATTGAAAAATTTTGAGATGCATCGTTACCGTATGGAGTACTCGAACTCTCCTTAAACTGATTAATTTCATCGCTATCAAAATCCATCTATAGATATTATAGCAAAGAATATTAAATATTTGAGTAAAAGAAACTGATAGAGTAAAGAAATTGGAGATTGAAATTAGAATTGNAAATTTCACGTATTTATAGCAAAAAATGTATCCGTTTTTTCAAAATTTGAATTTCAAATTGCCTGCGACTTTAAAAAAAACGTGAAAAAAAAAACGTAAAAAAAACTGTCATAGCAGGCAGCTATGACAAGGCAACTCTTTATGGTCTTAACAGGCTCCTCGAGCATGGTTTGAAAATTCTCATTCTACTATTTGTTCTGTTGGTTTCAACAGAGTTCTAATGATCACTCACTTTTTATTCGACGAACTGATGCTAGCATTATTGTTTTGGTTCTTTATGTGGATGATATGATCATCACCGATAGCGATCAATGAGGAATTATAGAGTTCAAGAAGTTTCTCAATGATTCCTTTCATATGAAAGATCTTAGCACTCTAACGTATTTTCTAAGGTTAGAAGTTTCACATTCTTCTAGTGGTATATTTCTTACACAGCGCAAGTACATTGAAGATTTACTCAAGCTGGCCAGTCTCACTGATTATAAAATGTGTGCCACTCCCATGGAACAACATTTGAAATTGAAGCGAGATGATGGGGCACTTATATCAGATCCTACCTTATATCGACGCCTAGTTGGCAGTCTCATCTATTTGACTATTACGCATCCTGATATCTCATTTGTTGTCCAGGTTGTGAGTCAATTTGTTTCTCAACCTAGACAGCATCATCTTTCAGCTCTTCATCGTATTATTCGCTATTTGAAAGGTACATGTGATCGTGGGTTATATTTTCCTTCCAATGCAACTCTCAATCTCAGGGCATATGCAGATGCAAATTATGCTGGGTGTGTTGATACTCGACATTTTACTACAGGATGATGTTTTTTTTTTTGGTGATTCTCCTATCTCAGGGTAATGTAAGAAACAAGAACGAGTATCTAAATCTTCCACATAGGCAGAGTATCGATCTATGTCCTCTGTTAGTTCTGAAATTGTATGGCTCCAGCGGCTTCTCATGGAACTTGGTGTTACTTGCTCTCATCCGATCACTCTCTTTGGAAACAACACAAGTGCTATTAGTATTGTCACCAATCTAGTACACCATGAACGAACTAAACATATCGAAGTTGATTCCATTATATTCGTGAACTCGTTCATGACAAATTTCTTAATCTTGTTCATGTCTCCTCTTATGATCAGATTGCTGATCTATTTACAAAGGCAATGACTTCTGTACGCCATGCATATCTTGTGAGCAAATTGAAGCTTGTTGACAACTATCATCAATTTGAGGGGGAATATCAGAAGGAAAAGATTAATCCAGACTTGTAGCTATCTTTCCTAATATTTAGAGTCTAATTGTATAATTTATTTTCCATGATTAGCTAGTTTACTATGTATAGACTCTTCTCCATGATTAGCTAAGTTTACCATGTATACACAAGTCTCTATATAGATATATAGAGTTGTATACTTCATTGAATATATAAAATAATACTCTCTGTTTCTAAACTTTACAAATATGAAATTTCATTTTCACGTGTTTGGTCCTATTATGAAATACTAGATTTCTACTTAAATATATTAACACTTTGGCCATCAGAGAACAAGACAATATCCTCATTTATAAATCCAAATTATGATAGTAAATCCCTCAACTTATTAGCATCAATTGTTGGTATACATTCTCCTTCCATTGAAGACAAAGCCACAATTTTTATACATTATGCAATCAATAATTTTTATAAATGTACACCCTGTTTTATACACAAAATCTTCGTATTCATGTTATATCGAAACATTTTAGGAAATGGACTATGACTGCATCTTAATAAGTTGAAAGGAATGATGGATATCAAAGGATAGACGAGAATGCTAGATGATAATAGAGGTTGACGTATGGTACTCATATTACTTTCGCCATCCAAAACTATATAAATGTTATACTATGTACTATTATATAGACCGATACCTTTGTGGTGAATAAGCTTTGAGTTTGTAGTTAAGTAAATGTAGGAAGTGTAGTTTTGCATCCTCTATTATCTGGTTTTCAAGCAAAATCCATTGAATCCACGCCTTTTGTGTTCTTTCCTCCCTGTTGGGTCGGTACGAGTAGGTGAATAGGCTTTAAAGTGAGTGTCAAAGTAGTTGTAATGTATAATATATGTTCTACAATGTTGTCTATAATAAACAAGTGCTTGATGGAATTCGATAGAAAGGCACCGCCATAGCACGTAATTGCAATATCACATAATTTGTCCATATTGATTTTAGGTATTCTTATAATTTACCTCAATTCTTATTTTGAAGCCATCGAAGTGACCAGTCGGACACAATTGGTTTAATCTTAATTAATTACTTCTTGTACCGATCAACTCTTGACCATTTTAGATTAAATAATTAATTTCGATTATATCCACTATCATCAAAACTACACTATCGAACCAATTGAAATTGTCAAAGCTTATTTTTTATTAATTAACTTCTCGTCATGTCATTAATTTTTAATAATTCGTCCATGTCAATCATAATTATAAATGACTTGTTTGGCCAAATAGTCACTTTTAATTATTATATAATTTCACTAATTCTATTTTTCACTTTACAATTTAATGTGATCGTATCACAATTAATAGTTGTAAACTATTGAGCTCATTAAAAAATAATTGTGGCAACGATCGTTCCTATAAATTAAGTGACAGATTAAATGTTACGAAATTATGTTCGTCAATTAGCTCATTTTAATTTTCAAAGTAACGAGATATTGATGATATAATTAATCTAACTTTGTCACTCCAAATGACTCAAATTAATGATCAACGTTCATAATCCATTTAGGATTTAGCGTATGTTTGACTGTTAAAAATATTTAATTTTATATGGTTATGACAGTAAATTAAATGTTATGTGGTCATTTCCAATAATATATCTCATTATCTTTATGATCAAAATCAAGATAAACTTTGATAAAAATAATACAATCTTATCAAAATAAAGTGCACTTGTCGTAAACTTTAGTTTTGATCAATTTATAATTTTAATCTTTATGTACTTAACAACTTAAGTACTCAATTTATAATAATATCTGCGACCAAAATACATTTTATTATTTGTTCAATATTGAATGCATTTATAAAAATATTCAAGCAACATAAATCAATATTCATTTGTTCAAAACATATATATATTTGGATACTTATCCCAACGGTACTTTTGTTTAATATAACATTGTTACTTTTAAGTTGTGAATTTTCTAGCTAGGCTGTCACTTGAAGATTACAGATTGTAAATTAGGTTATATTGAAAGGAACTCAATTGTAAAGCACGGACATTGTGATTAAAAGTCAGTACTAGTTCTTGAAGGTTGTGATAACATGAAAAAAGTTTTCAAAATTAACTTTTAAAATTGGTTAGTGTTGATCCCTTCTCAAAAAGGGGTCAACATTTTACGCTAAAATTAAGCCATGTTTGTTACATATTACAAAATTTATTTTTTCGTGAATTCCTTTTCAATCATATATATTCTCTCAATAAATAATTTTACATATAAATTCATAATTTTTTTTTTTTTAACTACAATTTTTAAAAAATCTATATAAAAAAAAATTATATCAAACATGCTTAAATTATTAGATTAGCTTATGAGCTAGTGCCAACACTTTTTTTTTTTTTTTTATGACTCAGATGTCCAAGTTTCGTCCGAGTAATCCTAAGGAGTGACGACCTTCCCCTCTAGTTCGCCACTTGGGTAAATCCAAATGAGGTCACAGCTTGTACAAACTTGGGTCGGACATTCGACGGTTCTCCACCACATGAGTCTCTGCCTTCCAACATAAATGTTGCCTTCTAATGTCGTAGGGATTCGAACCTCCGATACTCCGTAGAGAACCCCCTCACTTTACCACTGTGCCATGATCGTGTGGGCTAGTGCCAACACTTTTTAATTGGGCGAGACCTTGGTTTAAAAGAGAATCAAAGACTACAAAAGTGTGCCACCTAGCAGGGATGCTCTTTGTCACCCAATTACTGAAAGAGGAAGTCTGTAGATTAATTAAATAGTTTAATTAAGTAGTAGGAATAGATATCAACTATAATTTTACAATTAAAGTAGTAAAAGTGGGACTTGATTTAAAATAAATAAATGAATTTATGGTACAAGCCGTTAACGAAATATGAGCAGATTTAAAATAAATAAGGGATAATTACATTTGTGGTTCCAAATCTTTCAATTTGTTACAACTTTTATCCTAATATTTCATTTGTAGCAACGCCGGTCCAAAAAAAAGGCCCCGATCACATTTTGACAAATCTAAAAGAACAAAATAGTGACTTTATATTTTTTTCACATAAAATAATTAAAAAAAAAAAAGAACAAAAAAAAGCTTCATCTTCTTCCCAACCTCAATTCCCCCACCACACCCTACTCTATCCTTCAATTCTTTGTGCATTTTTCTAGGAGCATTTTTCTAGCTAGTATAGTTACATGATAATCTTACCTGTAGTGCATCTTTGGTAAACATTTTAATTTATTTATGATATAATGATCAAAGTCAATCATTAATATCATTCACATATTTTGTAAGATCGATAACTACGTACTATCTACCACTCATGTCTATCACATTATGATTTTAACAACTTATAATTTTATCCAAACAAGCACTTAGTGGCAATGTGTAATGTCTAAATATCTTGGATCGAACAAATACAAATATTTATGGTTTGTTTGATATAGATTTTTGAGAATAAATTTTGTGAAAAATGATTTTTTGACAAATGTGTAGTTAAAATGTAGGAAAAATTATATGTACACGTGCAAAATTATTTTATTGAGAGAATGTGTAGTTGAAAAATGAATATAAAAAAAATAAATTTTATTTTATATCAAACAGAGGTTTAATATCTCTCTTTTTAATTATGTCTAGTTACATATACCAAGCATGAATATTTGTACACATATATTGCACGGATCAATATTAAAAATGTACACCAAGTTTGACAGTCCCCTTACAATAGGAGGTCTGCTTTTTTTTTTTTTTGAAAACGACCTCCCTATTGTAAGAGGGATGTACACCATGCTATCAAGCAAATATGGTGTACAAAGGACTTAACCCATACTGCACAACTCTTTTACTTAACGATTAAGCAAAATGCGAATTGTTCATGCCATTATAAAATTAATAGTGAGAGGCGTCTCACTCACGCATGACTTGTTTAATAAAATGGATCATAAAATTCTAGCATATTTAAAAAAATATATAATAGTTAAAATCCCGCTCATTTTACCGACCAACCTAATTTAATACTAAATTTGGAACGTTTCATAAAGTTAATAGATTAAAAAGTGCTATTTTAATTATAATACACGAGGTGTGAAAAAGGGAAGAACTTTGTATCAAAAGGGCCGTCCACTTTCCTCACTTTCGTCGAAATAAACAAGTCATGATGGAGTATCTTCTTGCTTTTGAGGGAAATTAGATTCAAAGCCTTCACACGTAAATAAATTAAGCCACTGTTTCTCGTTGGATAGATCCTTACAAATTCCCAAGATTAATAGTTTATCTCACTCATTTATTAGTTTTCTTTTTTGTGCGCAGTGGGGGTTTTTTTTTTAATTAAAATTTCGGTGAGTCGTGCATCATAATACTACTAAATTATAATAAACATTTAGAGCTTGTTTGGTAGCAATTAAAATCCAATTAAAATTGAAAATATAGTCGTTATTGAGTCTCACTCATCTAATAAAAGTCAACAATAACGACTAATTTTTCAATTTTAATTCGATTTTAATCTCTCCCAAACAAGCTCTTAATCTCATAATTGGAGTATGTTGCTAAAGAGGGCGGCAAATGATAAACAATGGCCCTTTTTTCGTATACTTGAATCTAAAAGTATTAACGGAGACTATCAAATCGCCAAGAAACTTTGATTCCCCTTCTAGCATTTCGTTTGATAATAGGAAAAATAAAATAAAATTGAATCCTCTATATTGTTCATCATATGAAAGAATTGAAATATTTGAGATTTCATTCTCCAATACAAATGGGTAAAAGTCTCCAATTTCCTTCGGCCTTCTGAAGATCCCTCCTTCCAGAAACACCACCGGAGAGAACTAATAATACAACTTTTAATATATACATAAGAAATTGAGTTTTTGGTGGTGGAAAAAGTTCTTTTTTATCTTATCATTTTTCTTTTTTAATCGTTATTGTGACTAGGCCTCCGTTTGAAAAGAATTTATAAATGATTTAATTTATAAGATAAAAATGAATGGGGGATAAATAAACTTTATTTGTGAATTTATTGGAATGTGTGATTAAAAATAAAATTTGACAATTTATAAAGTTACCCGAACGGAGGCTAAATAACTGATTAGAATTTTATTTGTAAGAAAAAAGTCATGTCAACGCGCAAAATAAAGTCTTGAACACTAACAAAATATTCGCATGAAGGTGTGCATCACACTTAATCATAAAGACCGTGGCGATAATGTACTCTCGAGGTAATGACACCTCCATAGTAATGCACATTTACCACAATGAAGACGATGTAGGTTTAGATCGGAAGGAGATGGAAGAAAGTGTTCATTGTTTTAGGACAACTGTGATAATCATATACGGGCCACAATAATAAAGTATATCATTTAAAAAGGAAAATTATAACTCGACCCTAATTTTTGACCGATGCCCCCCATGTGGCTTCCTCTACAATCTGCACTACATTTATCTCCTAATCTTTTGAAAAGCCCATAGGGACAAATTCCCTACTCATGCTTAGAGGTTTAATCAAAGTCATATAGCTAAACAACTTTTCCTTATTCTAAAGTAAAAAAATATATTCTTTTTAAGGTTTAAAGTGATTCTTTATCCATGTTTTTCTCATTACTTTAGTTTTACTTTTCCTTAATTATTGAGTTAATTATATAATCTCGAATCCTTATTCTTCGACTTTATTGCTTTCTAGAGATAAGAATGTTTGGTTTCGAAAATCAAAGAGTGGAAAAGGTGATTCTTTTGCAAAACACATCACAAAGCATGAAAAGTAGTGCTCTTTTGTCATTTCTAAGGGAAGAATTTTGCTTCCTTTTTTTCCCTAAACTTCTAAACCAAAAAAAATAGCTCATTTGGGCAACCATTATGTTATAATTATATTATTCCTTGTTTAATCTCCATTATTTTTAAAATAATTTTTTTCCTTTTTTCTTTTCAATCACACATTTTTCAATAAAATAATATTACAGACAAATTCAAAATTTTTTCTTATTTTTTAACCACACATTCTCCATCAATATACTATTTCAAAATGCATTATTTATCAAATAATAGGGCTCAAACGAGGGGTTAAGTTATTTTCTTTAAGATGCTTAATAAAACAATTATTTTTCTCATTGGCTCCCAACCCAATTAATTAACCATGCAATTATTACATGTCAACATATTATTGTTTTGAGAAATAAACAAAGGAAATTCCTAATTGAAATTGTACTAGCTATTAGGAATGTATCCATAATCCATACGGGGATGGAGAGAGCTGTATAATATCTTCATCAACTAGAAAAATACTACTAAATTTTTATTTAACTTAGAAAGCGGTATTTATAGGAGGTAAAACCTTCTGATTATTTATAGTGTTAGATGAGTTATAGTTCTCGATATCTTATTCTACATCAAAGATTGTTATTGTTTATTAACTCTTCGACATAAGTATCGGAGTTCCCTCATAGTTTCCTTTGTATTGAGTTGCACTAACAAACCTTGCAACCTTCTTCGTTTTTGAACCTTACACAAGATTTTCATCGCTCCACATTTATAAAAACACATGACTAAAACCTACCAGGGGTGAAATTTTGGTTTTTGCCTGATCCATAATTTGCCTTTTAAATAAATAAATACTCTTTTATGGCCTAGCTAGTAAAATATATTTAAAAGAGAATATTTTTACTTTTAATTGTTCCGTCTCTCTCACTTTTCTTTTTCTTTTTCCTTTTAATTAACCCTGGCCTCTCTATATAGTATTCAACATTTTGTAATTGGCATCTGTAACTAGCCAATCAAGCACTTTAAACTATGGGTTTGCTGCTCCACACTTTCTCCCAAATTCGAGATACATTTTGTTAATATTGTAATTGTAATTAATTTGGAATTTGTGGCTGATAATAAATTCAAAATCTGTCATTGAAATCTTTCTAAAAATGAAAATAAACAACGTATTCTTATGGGAATTTTTTGGTCTTTGATAATCCTTGAAAAGTCTGTTACTAAATTTTCTTTAACAAAAGAGAAATGACAAAATGCTTCTCTCTGGATGACAAAAATTGAATAAATAAATTTGACGTTTTTCTAGCAATTTAGATATTTTTGCGGGAATGGATCAATATGGTATTAAAGCAAATACATGTCCTAAATGCAAATCTCATCCATTTATGAAAATTATGCAGTAGCTTTGATAACAATTGAATATGTGCGTCAAAGATAATATTTAAATAATTATATTTTATTTTCTTTAACAACTCAACCTAGGCAATTTATCTCGAACAAAAAAAAAAAAAATGTAATGTAAAATCTATTGGGGTTTCTATTTACAAGAATGAAACCTAAAGATAATTAAACATTGAGGTCCATATATGAATCTCTCACCAAAATGTTAATTAAAGACTATGCATCTATCAACATTTTCGAGAAGCCCTATGTCTTGATCGTTAATGGACTCATCTTCAACACAAACAGTACTATCATGATCATCAAAAGAGAGATTCAAATCCAATGATACACAACCTTTTTCCACCATTGATTCATCAGACTTTTGCTTGGTAAAAGTAGAACATGTCCTTGAACCAATACTCTCAGAGCTCAATATGACAATGGCATCACAAAGACTAACTTCTTCACCATCTGCATTCCCTATTCTTCCTCTTTTAATTGCCATTTTTATGCAGGTTTTAGAGCAATAATCTGTGTGCTCCAAATCTTGGATGAAAAATACGCGATGAGGATTAGCAGTCACTTCTTGAGCAAATCTTTGAACTGAATCTTCCCTTGTTGTGGATGAAAAACTGCTCAGTAAATTAACGGATACGTAGTTTGAATACGAACCGAAAACTATTTTTGCCAATTCCCTTGCAATTTCCTGTTTAGCTTTTATATCAAGGCCTTGGAAGTATAACCACGTTTCTTGTTTCTTGTATTTTCTTAACATTCCAGACCTGCATTGTAATATAGTTTCAGCAATGTCAGGAATAATTTCTTTCTGCCTTGGGACCTTCTGCTCCAATTCATTGCAAAGGATATTCAGGTTTTCAGTAGTGAATTCTTTAAACTTTTGCTTGTAATCATCTGTATCCATTACGTCACTTGAAGAAGCTGCAGAATTAGGGGCAGTAGATGGCCATTGCTGATTCTCCGATGACTGTGTGGATTCTAGCAATGGGAAATGGCTTAACAGCAAATTAGGGTTCTGTGATGATGCAGAAGAAACGCATAGGGTTGTACCAAATGGTAAAGGTTGGTTTTGGACTGAATCACTTATTGAATTCCATCTTTTACATATTTCTCCCACTGAGACACAGTTCTGAAATCAAACGCAATATACGAAAAGGAAAAGTTTATTAGTTTTCCCATGTGTATAACGTGTACGCAATAGCACAAGATTGGACAATACGATAAATAATGTCTAGTGAAGAATCAAACTTACTAAAAAAGGACGGGATAATTAAGGTAGATAAGATTATAACCTGATCATCAGTATTAAGTCTTTTACTTTCATTCCTAAGCCAAGGAGGCAAGCTTGACAATGTGGGCTCACTGTTACAAATGCTAGCATGTGAATCTGGAGTTTGAATTTGGAATTTTGCTGAATAATCAGCCCTGCAAGTGAGTTTTTCTTCTCCAGTTGAACGCAATAATTGACAAGTAACATTTTCTTCGTTGTTGCTTCTTGCCTCAATTTGTTCATTACTGAAAGAAACATTTGAAAATGTCAATGAGGAAAAAAGAAAAAAGGAAATTCAAAAATTGCTACAACTCATTGAATTCCGAATCAGTCTTTGACTACAATTAGAGCAAACAAATTAGATTATCCCTATTTTATCATGGATTAACACCGAAAATAATGCAGAAAATAAATAATGGCCAAAAGAAATCTATAGACATAATTTAAACGACATGTTTAGCGAGTTGAACTAGACAACACTCTACAAGATTAAGAAGGAAAATTAATTAAGAAAACATGATAAAATGTTTTACCTGTGAGAATTTAGACTCAATCCCAAACTGTCTGCAGGTATTGTGACAGGATGCAAACCCCAAGCAGTTTCAAGTGAATTATGGCCTGTTCTACACCTCCTGTAACTCTGAAAAGTCGCAATTCCCATAAGCCAAAACCTTCCAATCTCTTCAATTCCATGAACCAATCTCCCAAGCTCCATGATCATGTGCTCTACAGGAGAGTAAATACCAGAACTAACCCTATGATCAAGAAGCCACTTGAGGTCTCCTAAATACAAAACAACTCCTTTTCCCACCAGACTTTTCAGAAGACAGGTTAGTTCTGTAATTTCCTTTTCAACTTCTTCTCTATGAAGATTGCAGAATGAATAAGGTGGGATACTTATGAGTTCTACTTCCCCCAGATCCTCAGGAATTTCTCCTTTTTTAACCCTATTCATTAATCCTCTAACTACAGTTTCTATATCAGTGACACACTCACCTACTATTACAATACTTTTCCTTCTCTTGTTCATTAAATTGTTGATCACGCTGTTTATTTCTTCATTTTTCACTGATTCGTATGCAGTTGGCTTGCTATTGTTTCCTCCAGTTTGATCACTAGTAGGAGGTGACGGGGATGGAGATGGGGACAGGGACAGAAGTTTATTTTTTTTGGGTTTATTGCTTGAAGAAACAGCTTTTTCTACATTTCTTTTCACTTGAGTACTCGAAAACCCAGCTTCTCTCATGACTCTACTAACACTAGGATCATCTAAAATGGAAATTATGAGGTGGGCTAACTCTACTTTCACAGCAAGAATAGGCTGCTGCTGATTCTCGATGGAGCCGCGTCTCTGGTGCGCTTGTGCGCGCTTGAAGGCCGCCACCAGCGCGTTTGAAAAGGAGGGAATTTGCGAATGATGATGGGCTAAAATAGGGCTGGAAGCGGATGCCGGGGTGCGGTTGAGCGCGACGTTGAAGCAAAGCTCGAGGGCATTGCACCGAAGAGGGTGTGAATGGGACTGAAGGCAGGCTATTCGGAGCAAACCGGTGGTGGCCGCCAGCATGGTATTGGCTACATGCAGAGGAGTCACCTGTGCATGGCCGCGCTGCTTAGCTAGCACCACCGCTTGTTTTACGGTGCCGGCGGCCTCTGATGTTAGAGCTTGTTGCACTGCACAACCTCCTGTTCTCATTATCTTTTTTTCTTGGCTGTGTTGATTGCAATTATTGACGATAAAAAGGTTGTAATAAGGAACCTGAAAACGTGAAAGCTAAGGAAAATCTTGTGAAATTTACCTAATTGAAGGCAATATTCTATTGGACTTGTGCAGTATCATATGGAAGAAAGGAAAGATTGCGATTTGATATACAAGAAAGGAAATATACGGGAAATGTGGGGTTTTCTTTTCTCGTAGATGAGTAAAAATTTGGAATCCAAAGTCGAGTTTGTAGTGGAAAGTGGATGCATGTGCTGACGAGGTAGATAACAAGTACTAAATATATTGTTTGGTTGAGATAAAAAAAATCAAAATTTAAATATATCCGGATAGAAATTGATGGAATTTGTGGTGAAGAAGTTATCGATCTCATGTAATACGTAGTTAAAATTAATTATTGTCTTTAATTTAGATTTTAATTCAATTTTTTTTATGTGGACCAAAGAGGGGCATATATACATATACATGCTTTGTGTACATATATATCGTGACGAGAATCTTGTTGCAGTTATTTGTGGTCAAGAGCTTCTATCATCGATGTTCTCCTAATTGATGATGAACAACTCCAAAATTTATTTTCACGTTTATTTTTCGTCATATACACAACATACTTGATTATGTTTTACTCTACTTCTATTTTGATGTTATTAATAAATGTTGGAGAGAGAGAGAGAGAGAGAGAGAGAGAGAGAGAGAGAGAGAGAGAGAGAGAGAGAGAGAGAGAGAGAGAGAGAGAGAGAGCGAGAGAGTGAAAGAGAGAGAGAGAGAGAGGATAAGGGTGTTAAAGATACATCGACCTTATTAAAACGTTGAGATATACCCCTACTGATTCCTATTTCCAACCATCTTATATATATTTAAAAAAAAATTAAATTCCACTAAATACATTATATTCTAATTTAATTGATTAAAAGACATGGAATGTGCAAGCGGCTAGTGGGACTCTGCCTTTGGTGCAACTATATTAATATATAAAGTATTCATAAAGGTTGTAACTTAATTAGATATCAGTCAAATCCAACTTTATTTATGTAAAATATGTGTTGATACTTTGATTTTTAATCTCTCTAAATTACAATACCACCAAGTGGTACTAAAGAACGCGAATTTACACCTGAATTAGGATAAACCCAAAACCGGATCAAAATATTCGTACTCTTGTGTGGAAGTTCAAAAATCGAGTTTTTAATCAAAAAGTAATTGGGTTACAAAAGAGTATATAGTATTCAAATTCGAATCCCGTCACAGTATGCATGAGAAGCGAGATTACAAAATAAAAATGAAGTCCCACTAAAAGATAACATATCTCACGTATTGAAATCGAATCGAAGTACTAAACAAACAAAGATTCTAGCTAAATTTTCTCTTTGGACGTGGAATTAAAACTTCAATTCATATATGGCCTTATTTGAATTAGATCAAAATTAAAATTTTAGTAGATTTTGATAAAAATTGATGAAATATATGATTGAGATGTTGTCGATTCTTGAATGTATTATTAAAATTAATTTCTGATTTTGACTTAAATTTTAATTTAACTTTTTAATTGAATTCAACATGAACATTTTATACGACGAACGTAATTAATGCTATTATTAATATTATTAATATTTATTTTTTAAATTAGGGAACCAAAAATGCAAGGGATGGAGCGGTGCTGGGCAGTGGGCGTAGAACAGACTACGAGGACCTGAAAAGTGAAGCAAGGGGTGGGGACGGGGGCTGTCTGTTTGAAAGAATCGGTAACTGTACGATTTTCTTCCAAACTCAATGACAAGGAATAAAGAGGTTCCATTTATCTGAAAGACTAACTTTGCATGCACATGCCTTTTTATTGCATGGGGTTCATAAATTTACAAAATATTTTATTGTGCTCTTATAAATTACTTATTTTATTAAGCATAATGCTTTATTAACAAATCTACTTCTAAAGTCAGGCCAAACATGCTAGGATGGAAATTTTATGTATTTTGATTTACTCCGTTTGGCGGGATAAGTTGCGATATTAAGTGAATAATAGTTGTAAGTTTTATGAAATGTAAAAACTAAATTAAAATTTGATTTTGAAATTTAACTTATAAGGAGTTCACATTGAGAGGCAAACAAGTATCAATTAGACGAACGATCATACTACAAGTACAGATTTTTTTCATAGAAAGTTACACAAATAACACTTGGCGGGAATTCATTGAAAGATGAAAAAAAAGCAAATAGGGTGCTTCCACGAGAGCACGTGTAAGAATTTTGTCAACCAATCCCTGTACTTGAGTCTTGAGGCTTAATTCTTAGAAGGTGGAAAGCAACCTAAAGAGTCTTCAATAATCATAAATTAAACTCCTATTTGCAATACAAGTTATTATAAGTTGGAACTTTGAAACAACAATCCCAAGAATTGCTTGAGGGAGACCGTGATTTTCTTGTGCGGGACATGATGCAGAATTTCATGAAAGGAGGAGACTATTGGAGACATCTAAACAAAAGTCGCTCATCAGCTTATAAGTGAATTTCTTTCTCCACAACTAAATAGGAGAAAGTTTTTGAAATGAAACCTCAAGTCTCCTACATATACAGATTGAAGTGTTACCTTTAAATATATATAATTTTTATATCTTTCATTACATTTTTTTCTTTCTTGAAAAATCGTAATAAAATTGACTTCACACGAAAATCTTACGAAGTTATGTAAATCACCTTCTATATTTACTTTGTCCTGCTCCATATGGTCTCACTCCTTAGCGTGCCGTGCCGTAGAAAAGAAAGCTAACACCACTCACCCTACATCTTACTCTTATCTTTGATCATACGTTAAATAATTGAACAACTCTATTCAACAATATAAACATATATACCATATACAATATTGTTATATATTCTATATGTAGGCCAAACAATATGCTGTATGTTTTACGATTTCTCATACTAAAATATTTGGTGCATTTGAAGGTAAAATCAGGAATTTAGTTTGGCTAACTAAGTCTCGAATTAAACATATGATTATTGATCAAAGTTGAAAATAAGTTATTTATTTTGACAATAATGCAAGAGTTACGTGTAAAAAAAGTAATTTTTTACACCTGGCAAAATAAATGGTTCAAAGTTACAAGTATATATATCTTCTTTCAAGAACAGTGTTATCATCAGTCTCAGTCAAAAAGTTTTTCCCATCTTTAATAGCCTAAAAAGACTTACAAAGAGCACCAAATAATTTGAATGCAAAGTTTTCTACAAAACTACTAAAAAAAAAGGCAGTGTTTTAACCAAAGAAAGGAATATAGTATATAGTACTATGTATGTAAGTTCTTTATCGTACTATACATATTTAGCCCATAAAGGTTAGCCTTAATTATGGTAACTGTACAAAAACTGACAGGAGATTTGTGTCAAGGAGAAAGCTGGTGGATTATCTTTTCTCTTAGTTCACTATCAAGTAATTTATAAACGTGAGCATTTATCAATGTTTTCAATATCGAAATGATGTCCTTCGTAGATAAAAGATGAAGGATCAAGTAGTTGAATCGAAGTCAGATATAGTTGAACCGATGTTAAAGAAAATATAAAATTTGTACCGAACTAGCTGGTTCTTGACTTGTTTTAAGAACTCAGTTTTCCAATTTCCTCCATATATCCGGACCAATTTATGGTTAAACCATGTAGCTGCTCCATTCAACATCATTATATATTTATGTGATTATATTTGTGTGTGTTATTGGTTGCCATACAGCCTAATCCAAATAACCATGCACAAGTGTGACTCAACAATAATTTTTACCAAAGTAACTCTGAATTATAGGTTTAACGGTTCACGTATTTCGTAGAATCCATAACTTTTATTCACTTTCCAACCATGCACCAAGTCGATTAAGTCTATGTTTTAAGTTTGTATTTTATTCAATAGTTTTAGTACTAATAATTACTCTTCCTAGTTGTGGTTTTAATATTAAAAGGAGGCAACGTGTATTAATTAAAGAGTTGTCTAGTAAGCTATTATTAGTGTCACTTACGTTCATCTTCTCTTTTAGCTTTTAATCTCGATATCAAACCGGCATTAGAAGCTTTTTTATTTTCTTTTTCTTAAAGTAAAGCACCCAATAATAAAGCAAAATTAAAGTAATACATGGCATTATCTTCTCAAAAGAGATAATATTATGCTTTTTGATGAGCTTCAAACACGCATCTCTATCGGTCCATGTGCATTTAAAGGCAAGAGAGATAGATAGAGAGTGCTAAATAAATACTTTGGGTGGACAGACACTTTAAACATTCAAACTAAGAAGAGCAAAAGTAGTAGTAATTTTGACAGGACAGCCTTCTTAATGCTAAGGTGATGGGAATTACGTACTACGTCCTTTTCCTGGCTAAAAGTTGTCAATATTTATATTATGCTACACTGCGTAATGACCCAACTTATTTTTCACCAACTTAAAAGCCACTCTTTCACGATAATATAAGTCGTAATATTGGTTCTTATATATCTTTTTTTCTTCCGTTAGGGGCCAAGTGAGCCATTAAATTGTTAAATTACCTTCCTATTGTCAGCCATACCATATTGAATTAATCCCCACGTACAAGGGATTAATTCACCAAGACTCAACAGGTCACTCACATGGTGGGCCCCACAATATATTAAAAAAAACTTCTGCGTAGACCCCATATGTGTGAGTGTCCCGTAAGGACCTGTTTCACAGGTCTCCGTACGTGAAGCATGATTCTACTATATTGATGAAATTTAGAAGCTAGAAATTTTTTACTAGTTGCATTTTCGAGCTTGTACTTAGCCTCTAATGCATTCTGAGTTTCCCCTAGTCTTGTTGTGATATGGCCAAATAGAGCATCGAGATTGCATTTGCTTTGCATATGTAATCATCTTGCTCCCATTTTGTACTTGCATTGATTGTCCGAACTGTTTCATCCTTCATTTTTTCTGGATTTACATCACATTGAGAGTTGAAACCAAGACATAAAGTTTGATTTTCTATTTTTTGAAGTTTGTAATTTCATACCGTTCCAACTTCACAAAGTCTACTACATATTCTTGAACCACTGACAAATGTGGTGCCATTGCAACGAATATTGTCTTAAGACTACTGGTGCAACCTCTTAATGTAGCAACCGAACCCGATTTGTACTCGAAGAAACCTCGGAATTTTTGAATGGAAAAGTTCCAAGGCACGTGAGTGAGTCGTTTTCTTTGAGACAATATTTGCTTCCATTACGATGTGATATATTTAAGTTAATCAAATTGGCACAATGTGATATATTTAAGCTAAGGAAATTTGCCTCCAAGATACAATGGAACAAATAAGTTGGTTGCATTGTATACAAATGAAGACAATTCGGAATACAAATGAGGGATTACTTAAATAAGAGAGGGGTCATATCAAATGATCAATAATAATTATTTTGAAAATATTCTCTAACATACAAAATATATTACACTACGAATAAGGAGGAGCATAACAATTAACAAGGGCATATGAAAATAACAAATTTTCTCATCGACTACCAATCTATGAAATTAGTTAAGTTGTACTTCATAGTCTCGTTAGCTAGAGTTCCGGTTCAGATTCCCTTCCATAGTTTGTATTTCCTGCCTTTTTTTTTTGGGTATTAATGGTTTGATTAAAATGAAAAATAAAATCTAAACTTAGGCACCAATTCCAAACATGCACTTTAGTTTGCGTCATCAAACAAAGAAAACGTAGGGTTCAGAACCGACCAAGTCCAGCACCCCATTAATGAGACAAAGCGAACTTGAGTGACCTTTAATGCCAAACAAATCTCTAAAGTCGAGTGATTTCCAATAAATTTTCCAGTGAATATGAAAAGGGAAAATTTTCAAGTTGAAAATTAATGAGGTGTAAAATTGGAATGGTTTGCAAGATTTTTATTGCTGCCCCATTAGTAGTTTGTTCTATCCATTTATCTCCATACAATGTGTACCAGATTATAATTTGATGAATCCCACATTTTTGGGTCATTCTGATCTCCAATTTGAATACAGAGTTGGTGGACACGATGCTACTCACAACTTCATAAGAGGATGAAGTGAGAAGGTAGAGACAAAATGTTCGCCGAGGGGGTGAATTGCTCAAAACCCTTGAGTACTGCATGTAACGGACCGTCCACACAGCCCCAGGGCAGCCTCCCCCTCACACCGGCCGGCAAGTGTAACAGATAATGAATGCACACAATACTCTTAAAAGTAGGAAGTTTGTAATATCTACATATGATGACATCATTGGTGTACTCTCCGTAATTTAGGCAAGTTTTTATTGTGCTTAGTTTCAAGTTTCTGTACTACTGGTTCATATTTGATGCATCCGTTATCCAGTTGCTAAGACTAGCGCCATGTGTTTAAATGTTATAATATTGGAGGATCAATTTTAGATGGATTAAGTAGGTGGATGATAAATTAGATGATTTTAAAAGTGAAATGATCAATTTAGATGTTTCACGTAGTTGGGTGATCAATTTAGGTATTCAAGTAGTTGGAATTGGAGCATAACATTGAAGTTTCCTAATAATTGGAGGATCAATTTAGATATTCCTAATAGTTGGAGGATCAATTTAGATTTTAGTTGTAGGAAAATAAATAGATTTATGTATTACTTGGAGGATCAATTTATGTGTTCATAATATATATGAAGGATAAATTCAGATATTTCACGCAGTTGGAGGAACAATTTAGAAATTTCTAATAATTGAGGGATTAGTTTAGATTATTCCTAATATTTGAAACATTTAAATCCCTGTCGGATGCACATTATCGAGTGGAGAATGCATTTTAAATAGTGATTTGATGGAAAATATATGGTTAAAAAAATAAGAAACTTTTTTGGATTTATATATAATATTATTTTATTGAAAAATGTATGGTTGAAAATGAGTTTTGAAAAAATAAATTTTTGCAAGAATGTGGATCAAACATGTTCTAAGTCCCTGTTTGACAACTATTATTTTAAAACTCTTTAATTTTCATACCAATTTTCAACCACATATTTACACAATAAGATATTTTGCACATAAACTCAAAAATTTGAATGATAAATTTTGATGTATCTAGTACTTAAAAGGATCACATTATATAATTTGAAAATATGAAGGATCAATTTAGATATTTCAAATAGTTGAAAGAACAACTTAGATCTTTCCGAATAGATATTTCAAATAGAGGAATGATCAAATTAGAAGTGCCGGATAGCTGAAGGATCAATTGAGACGTTCCTAAGTTGAAAGATAATTAGATATTTTCTATAGTTGAAGGACCACATTAGAGGATCCTAACCATTGAAGGATCAAAATATAAGTTTCTTTAGGTTGGAGGATCAAATTAGATGTTTTGAATAGTATTTATCAAATTAGATGTTACGAAGAGTTGAATGATCAATTGAGAATCCCAATAGATGAAGGATCAATTAAGAAAATCCTAACAGTTGAACGACAAAGTTAGATGTTTCTAGGATATGAATGATCAAAATAACAATTGAAAACTAAAAACGGAAAAATAATCCAACAGAGCCCAAGTTCTTAATTGGAGGATGAAATTAGATGTTTGAAATAGTTGAAGGATCAGTAGAGAAGTTCCTAGGAGTTGAATGATCAAATTAGAAAAATACTAATAGTTGAAGGAACAAGTTAGACGTTTCAAATAGTCAATGGGTTGAAATATAATTTTCAATAGGTTGAAGGACCAAATTATATGTCTAAAATAGCTGAAGGATCAATTGAGAAGTTAGTAAGAGATGAAGGATCAATTTAGAAAATCCTAATAGTTGAAGGTTCATAATTTGAGGTTCAATTAAGAATAGCTAGATAATTGAAGGAGCAAGTTAGACATTTCTAATAGTTGAAGTACCAAAATGCAATTTTCTATAGTTGAGGATAAAATTTGATGTTTGAAATCGTTAAAAGGAACAATTTAGAAGTTCCAAAGAGATGAAGAATCAAATTATAAATTTCTATAAGGAAGATCACATTAGATTTTTGAACTAGTTGAAGGATAAACATAGGAAATCATAATATTCGAAGGTCCAATTTGGAAGTTCCTAATAGTTAAAGGACAAAACAAGAAAATCCTCATAGTTGAAGGACCAAGTTTGAAGTTTCAAAGAGTTGATCATAATTACAATTTCTATAAGTTGGAGGACCAAATCATATGATTGTAATAGGTTAAGGATCAATTGAGAAGTTCTTAATAGTTGAAGGACCAAGTTTAATGTTGCTAAGAGCTGAAGGATCACAAAATTACTTTTGATAAGATGGAGGACCAAACTAGATTTTATATATAGTTAAAGGATCAATTTTGATGTTTCTATTAGTTTAAGGATCTCTCTTGATGTTTCTAGTAGTCAATAGGATCAATGTAGATGTTTCACATAGTTTTAGGATCCAATTAGATATTTTCACATAGTTGGAGGATCAAATCGTTCCAAAAGAAGAGTTTTCATTCATGGGCCAGGTTAGAAGGGCCAATATTTTTGTGACCCAAACTGCACTTCAAAACGCAAAGTTACATCCCATTGCGTTCACACACGATTCCGTCTGGGTTCGGTTCGTCCCTCTGAGCAAACCACAAATCTGATTCACTCCACATCTGAAATCCGGCGGCGGCGAACCACCATTGACGGTGAGGGGCACGCTCTCTCTTCACTCTTTCCGTTCTTCGTCCTCCGAAAAACCTTAGCATGCTTAGCCTACCCCAGCCAACTCCATCATGACAGAGTGTTGCTTTACTTTTCAGAAATACACATCAACCAGTTTAAATTGAATTGCATCTTTTTGGAACGAGTTATTCCAATGTAATTTACTTAGCTAGGTTTATCAAAAGGGTAATTGTGAATTTTTTTTTCCTTGAAAAGTTTTGTTTTGCAGTGGCGCTTCATGAAATTGGGGCTCAATGGCCAACTATTTAGGAAAAGGAGTCCCCACGAATGGGTCTGTCTACGTTTGTAACTTGCCTTTGGGAACTGATGAGAATATGTTGGCTGAACACTTTGGTACCATTGGCTTGCTAAAGGTACGGTTTTGATTGGGTATTGTTTGTAATTTCACTTCACACTAGTACTCTTTTTGCCAGTAAGTGGCTTTTAAATATCATTATTTTGCTTAGTTTGCATGGCCTTCCGTGCATGTGTTTATATAAACCTACATGTAAATCTATGTAATATCTTTCTAATTGTATGTGTTTTTGCTCTTATTGATTGGGATCGGGGTGGGAAATTTATCTCTTTGTATTTATGTTTATACAAATGTCATACATGTGCTAAAGCTTGTGGGTTTGATGTGCAAGTTCGGCTTTTAGCTATAAATGGCTTGTGCGCCTAATAATTGTTTTGTATATCTTAATGTGATAGATCTATATATGTTGGTGTTTACACGTGTAGTGCACACCTGTGCGTGTCATTTTGTTAATAGCTTTTAGGATCTCAAGTAACATCTTCTCTACAGAAAGACAAACGAACTGGGAGTCCCAAGATATGGTTATACCATGACAAAGTGACGAATGAGCCCAAAGGAGATGCTACAGTCACGTATGAGGACCCACATGCTGCTTTAGCTGCTGTTGAATGGTTCAACAATAAAGATTTTCATGGAGCCACAATTGGAGTCTTTCTCGCAGAGTCCAAGAGCAAAGGTGAATCAGGGAATCATACTGGTGATCAAATTCTTGGCAGTGATCTTAGTGGGCTGGAGGAAGGAGCTAGGGATGTGAATGATGGGGGTGTAAGCGGTAAAGGTCAAGGCGATGCTTTGGGGAAGCCATGGCAACAAGAGGGAGATTGGCTGTGTCCGAATACAAGGTCTGTGATGTGATTATTGGTGAGCAGCTCTTTCTTGCTCTTTATTATCCTTTACTGATCTTTTCATGATTCATCCGAGCTATGCATATGGTTTCTTATACTTTAATGTTGGAACCAGCTGTTCCAATGTAAACTTTGCATTCCGAGGTGCATGCAACCGTTGTGGAACTGCCCGTCCTGCTGGTGCCTCCGGTGGTGGTTCAGGGGGTGGTGGTCGAGGAAGGGGCCGTGGTACCCAGGATTTGGGAGGCAATACTCGTGCAGTTGGCGCTACTGGTGGAGGGCTTTTTGGTCCAAATGATTGGCCGTGTCCAATGTAAGAACATATATAGCTTTGCTATATTTTCTTTTGTTTTGAGCAAATAGTATTTTTTTCTGATTCCGATAGCTTTTATGAGGCTGGAAGAATTAACATGTTTTCCATGCTATATTATTAGTGGTTGCTTAGGTGTTGAATTTCACCTTTTCTGCTGTAGTTTATTACACTTGGAATAGACCAAAGTACATTCCAAGTTTTTCTTGTCTCCAATTTTACTATAATGAAAGTGCTCAACTATTTCTCAATTGGACAATGCAGATGCAAGTGGGTTTTATTTTCTTTTAGTTTTGCTATTTCTTAGATCAAGCAGAAAATTATGTTTAGTGTTTGTTACAAAGAGTATTTGCTATCTATTGCCACAAGACTTCCTATACATGTTGAAAGTCGCCCCAATATTGAAGTTATGAAGTATAATTCGAAGATGTCAATATTAATATATCAGGATTAGATGTAGACCCAAGTGAAGAGATGTTTTAATAATTACAATGTAAACTGTTGAGAAAAAATTAGAGGACATTGTCTGTGGATGCCTTTAGTTAAATATTGATGTAAAATGTATAGTGC
>CAIGRN010096006.1:0-16086 GCA_903798345.1 Fraxinus anomala
TGGATTTGCACTCCAAAACTTTGGACTTGGTCTTGATTTAATTCGAAGAAGACTTTGATCTTCTTGGGCTTGCTTGATTTGAAGAAAATTTTGATCTTCTTCGTATTTATTGGACTTGGAGTTGGGGAGATTTCTTCAACACTTCGTGATTTCCTTCTGCACTTGCGCCTTCTTTTCCCTCTTTCTCTTTGAACCTTTGACCCTATTTATACGGGAAAATTCGTGATCAATTTTGATAACCACTCAATTAATTCAATTATAATAATTATTTTGAAGTAGTGGGTTGGGCTTTTTTAGAATTTCATGGGTTTTAGTAGGTTTTAATTTAGTATATTTAATTGGGC
The DNA here is from genome assembly GCA_903798345.1 of Fraxinus anomala. NCBI lineage: Eukaryota > Viridiplantae > Streptophyta > Magnoliopsida > Lamiales > Oleaceae > Fraxinus > Fraxinus anomala. The sequence continues at coordinate 345 of CAIGRN010096006.1, forward strand.
TAATTATTTAAATCGACCCAACCCATTATTTGTTATTTTATTTATTTATTATTTTTTTATGTCTATAAATACCCCCTCAAGATTTATTTATTTATTAAAATTTCATGGGCTTTTGTAGGTTTAAATTTAGTTGATTTAATTAGGCTAATTATTAAATCGACCCAACTCATTATTTGTTATTTTATTTATTTATTTATTATTATTTTTATGTCTACACACACTATATGAATACACTTATTAATTACTCACCTTATATCCTAATGTTACAGCAGCGAAGATAAAATCCTAGGAAAAATTAGTGTTTGACTTGAATTTCAAGAGATCCATCAGAAAGATCGATATGAGATATTATAGTTATTTAGAAAAGGGGTGCAGTTCCACTACTCCATGCACTCTATTTGTAGACTATGGATTTTAAATATTTATACCTTATGATTAAATACAAGTATAAATTAAGTATAATTTGTTGAGGCAAGGTATAAGCACTTTTGCCGTTCTACTTAAAGTAAATATAAGCACATGGACAAAATATATGTATAAGTCATTCTTCACTTCCTTCTCATTACTTTTCAAGACCTTTCTTAAATTCTCCATGTTAGTTATAATTGCGTGTATAGATATTTTTCTATTTCATAACTATTAGACACAAACTAACTCTAAGTTAAACTTTTGACTGTGCAATAGAATATTATTAAACTATAATATTCTATATATAAAAATTGTATGAGACATCTCTTGGATGGTTTCCATGCACGAGTGAATTTCATGTCAATGACTAATTTTATTTAAAAACTGGTTCCCTAATTCAAAATTCAATTACCTAGATTTAAATTGAATTAGAAAACAATTATTTTTTTAAATAAAAATAAACGATATAATCCACCATCCAACATAGTATAGGTGGATATGACTCGATGTTGTTAGGATTCACTTGTTTCCAATTATTTAATAAATAGAGATTAATCAAATCGTTAAACCAAAAAATAAATTAATAATAATGTTGGGTAGCACTAAGGCTTAAAGTTGTTTCATATTCACATTGTCTTGGGGGCAATATAAAATATATGTGGTAAGAGAATTGTTTTTATGGTCTCTAAAACAATCATATATTTTGAGAACAATGTTTACTCCTTTAGCTTTTAACTTTGTTCATTTCAGCCCCTGATCTTCTAATGTGATCCTAATCGGTCCTCCATTGTTGGATTTCTTCAATTTTGGTCCTCAAAGTTCTGAAAATATTCAGGTTGACCCCAGTATCCTTATTTCATACACTTTTGATCCCCACACTTTCCAAATGCTAAATATGTTTCCCAAAACTTGTAAGTTATAAATTAACTATCCAAAGCTTCACTTCAGCCCTGACGCATTTCGAATTTTGGACAGATTCCGTCGTTTAGGCTCTCGATTAAGCGTTTTTGCCGTTTATGGTAATTTTTATTTTGGCAATATCTCATTCAACAAAATTCGGATTCGTATTCCGTTTGTTGGAGGGCGTTCCTGAATCTTAGGAGTTTCAACAGACGGAATATAAAATATATGTGGTAAGAGAATTTTTTTTATGGTCTCTAAAACAATCATACATTTAGAGAACAACGTTTACTCCTTTAGCTTTTAACTTTGTTCATTTCAGCCCCTGAGCTTCTAATGTGATCCTAATCGGTCCTCCGTTGTTGGATTTCTTCAATTTTGGTCCTTGAAGTTCTGAAAATATTCAAGTTGACCCCAGTGTCCTTATTTCATACACTTTTGATCCCCACACTTTCCAAATGCTAAATATGTTTCCCAAAACTTGTAAATTATAAATTAACTATCCAAAGCTTCTAACCAAGTCCTCAACTTCCCAGTAGTTATTCAAATCCACCATTCTTGCTCCAATTAAGTTCTATATATATATTAAATGTAAAACATACCTGAATAATGAATTGTGGTCATGTATTTATAGAGTAGGTGATACACTTCTAGTAGTGTTAGATTATCGGATATCTTATCCTTATTGGAGTCTTAAAATGTGTTAAAATTCTTTTATGATATGACAGAAATGTTCTAGTGGGATTAAACCTTATCGTAGTTGGATAAGATTGAAAATGGAAGTAGAGTCCTACTAAAGTATATCTTTTGAGGTAGAGAAATAGATAAAGGTAAAAATTCGAAGTGACGTGAAATCGTCACATGGGGCAATTAATCCCGAGGTGGACACCTTAGGAAAACTCCCTAGATGACCGGAGACAACACCGGATATTATTGCTTGGGGTTCAAAAAATGACCATATATATATATTAGGAAAAGTCTATCAAAGTAACTTTAAGAGCCTAGATAAATGTGTAAATACTCTTATGAGTTATATTATACAATCAATTTATTCAAACCCCTTCTAGGTTATGCTAGTCAAGATATAAACCTAATAAAAAGTTCTCTTCAAATGTGGATGTGCATCTATTTATGGGTACTTTAGACTGAATCCATCAAACAAGTTCTTTGCTATTACATTTATGACAGTTCAGAAGGATACTAACCGAATATGAAAGTTCAAGATCCATTATTGCGGAAACACAAGATTACACTTGAAGCCTCGAAGGGTTCCATTTATTTGAATATAATGAGTACGAGGTACAACATTACTTTATTTCTTTGCCCACAAGAGAGTAAAGGACGAAACTAAAGGTACGCCAAGCATGCATCCATGCTTGCATTATTCAACATAACATTTCTAAATAAATTAAAGTAAGCAGTAATTATCATTATTCTTCAGGTTTGACATCCTTTAGCTTCCTTGGCTTGTTTGTTCAGGAAACTCATCCACCATTCAGCTGATCTTTTAGGGTATCTCTTCAATTTTTCATTCATGAAGTCTACATAATAAATTCCAAATCTAACATTGTACCCTTGGTCCCATTCAAAATTATCAAAAAGTGACCATATGAAGTAACCCTTCAAACGTACACCATGCCTGAAAACAAAAGAATAGTCGATTAATTTCAAAATTTACAATTTTTCTTCGAATTTAACTACAATGTATGCGGAAAAAAAAAGAAAAAAACTGATGACTTACTCCATTGCCTTTCTAAGATATGCAAGATGGTCCTTGTAATAGTTAACCCTTGTTTCATCAATACAGGCCTGTGAAATTGTTAAATTATTGTTTTTCAATTCATCCACCCCTACAAAAGATTATAGAAGAATTCAACAAATCACTAAATGCTCTGAAAATTTAGTATTTGTAATGTATATTCTTGCCATATATATATATATATAAACAAACCCGACTATATACCATTCTCTGTAACGAAAATCTCAGGATTATTATATCTTTCCTTTATATAAAGCATCATATTGTAAAATCCCTCTGGAACTATGTACAACCAACTCGAACCACCCTGACACAAAGTAAAAAAGAATTGTAGTTAAATTAGATTATACATAAGCATCAGAAATTATGTAAACCATTGGAGTCTTCGACACAATCATGTTTCACCATAAATTGTTTATATGCCTAAATTGTTATAATAATCCATTTTCTATATTTTTTTTCTCAGGGAAGGTACTGTTAATGACTCACTTGTTTACCAATTAGCTTGTCCTTGCGAAGAGCTACAAAAGAATGAGAAGTAAACATCTTATCAGAAGTAGTGTCCATTTTTTTTCAAGGTAAAAGATTGTAACTGAACTCGAGAAAAGGCCTCAGTACTTACTGTGATCTACAACATGGTGATCATTGTCATAATGAATTATTTTAGCCACTCGAGGTTCATTTTTGGCATAACGAGCCGTGTAATAATTTATGCCTAAGAAGTCACAGGAACCTTTCACTAGCGCCACCTCGTCTGGTTTAAATTTGGGAAGACGTCTTCGTACATTGTTTCTCATGGATGGTGGATAATCACCTGTTATTACAGGGGCTACAAACCTGAACAGGAGAAATGCGTTAAAATTAGAATAATTAATATTGCTGTACTACCTGAACTTCTACAAAAATATATTTCATGTATTCTCTTAAAAAGGCACATATTTTATACAATATACTATGAACAAAATTGCATAAACAGGTTAAAGGATAAAAAGAATAGAAGAGAAGAAATTTTTGATAATGGATTCCAATTTAACGAACTTCCCAGGCCACTTATATCATTTGGAGATTTAGGAATTTATAGAGATGCAGAGAAATCGCTCGGGGTAATGATAAACTACTCTAGCACAAGCACCATTTACCATCCTAAATAAAAATCGATCGCTCTCCAAGCAGCCTCGACATCCTCCGGGTTGTCCTCATCAAGTGGATAATACCAGACTGAAACGTTTGTCATCCCTATTTTGCCTTGGTGGTGTTCCTGTTTGTACAGATGTATTAATATTTATAATCAATAAACTATTGTAAAATCTCAAAAGTGTATTTACGCATTGATTTTTGTATGTGTGTGAAATGTTAAAATAAAAACCTGAAAATATTTCCGGTATATATTAACCGCATGTGCATGAGCAAGGATCAAATTGTGTGCCACTATATATGGTTCTATTCCCGGATTTCCTTCCGAGCAAGTATTTGCATCTCGTTCAGAGGATGTACGATATGGAGAATTGTATGCCTGAGCAACTGGTTCTCCCACTGCATCTCCTTCAGAGGATGTACGGTATGGCACATTGTATGCCTGAGCAACTGTTTCTCTCACTGAATATCCTTCAGAGGATGTACGGTATGGCGAATTGTATGCCCGAGCAACTAGTTCTCTCACTGCATATCCTTCAGGGGAAGTATCGTAAGGCAAATTGTACATATCAACTAGTTCTGTGATCGGATCTCTTTCAGAGGAAGTATCATGAAGCAAATTGGATGCCATATCAACTTGTTCTCTGATCGAATATCTTTCAGAGGAAGTAGCGGAATGCAAAGCCTGAGCAACTGGTTCTCTGACCATATGTCCTTTTGATGAAATACACGGAGGAATATTGAGTTCACTTCTATGATGAAAGATTCTGGAACGCAACAGTCGGTCCAACGATGTATCAAGAGGATAACCTCGACGAGGGGGAAACCTTGCTATCACATATCCACAATAAGTGAAGGACCGTGGCTCATTGAGTGTGATCCAATATTTTACTCGGTCACCAAATTCCCAAAAGCATATCTCAGCAAACTCACTAAAATGTTCCCTATCATAGAAATATGAAATATATGTCTGTAATATACCCATAGATGGTAAAAAAAAAAAAAAGAGAGAGAGATTATTATTTGCACAAGAGTGATAGAAAAACATAATAGGTATTATAGATTCGTATGCTTTAATCAAATCTTTTTTCACATATAAACCCTAAATAAAACTTTATGTTAAAACTAGAGATAATAACAAAATAGCGAAAGTATAAATATACCTTGGTCCATATTGTTTGTTTGTTGGTCTAAATGGGTTATGATCTTCCAATTGATTAGTGATTTTCACTTCAAATTTTCTCTCTATCGATGGAGATGTAGAGAGTTTCAAGAACACACCAACAAATAGGGACCATAACCATATAAAATAATAGTAGTAGCTGAATGATCACTATCTTTCAGTTATTTCAAATTGGCCCCTTATCAATTTAAAACAACACTCTGGTCTCTACACTATAATTCTATAAATTCTAATATCCATTAGTCACAATACATCTTTGACGGATCACTTTAATTGACTAATATCATTTAAATGATAGCACCACACATTTTAATATACAATGTGTGGCCCCATATATGTTGAAAATACCCAACAAAGAGATCTATCTGCTTATTATTATCCATTTTCTTCCAAGAAAAGATTTCTGCCTTTTCCTTCAATATATAGTTTGAGAAAATAAATTTGTTTAATTCCTTTGTTAAACATCTAGCACACGACGTTTCCTGCAATGCAAGATCAANTTGAAAATACCCAACAAAGAGATCTATCTGCTTATTATTATCCATTTTCTTCCAAGAAAAGATTTCTGCCTTTTCCTTCAATATATAGTTTGAGAAAATAAATTTGTTTAATTCCTTTGTTAAACATCTAGCACACGACGTTTCCTGCAATGCAAGATCAATTACTTACACAATTTGATGATTTAAGAAGCCGCTATATTCACGTTCCAAACATTGAGGAACATCCCAATGGAAGATAGTTACACAGGGCTCAATGCCTACATAAAAACAATGAAGAGAAATCAAGGTATATAATATCTTAACACTGTATATTTTAATTTACAAGAAAACGAAATGATTTCAAAAGCATATCAATTTTGAACTTCCAATCATGTACTAATTAAATAAAAATAAAAATCAGTTTCTTAAAGGCACAATAAACACATGAATTCAAAGAAGTCTAACCTCCTTCCAAAAGTGCGTCTATAAGATTGTTATAGAATTGGATTCCTTCTTTGCTTATGCCATCGCATAGTTTACCACCTAAAATATCAATATAAATTTATACGCATATTAAAATAAAATCAAGGAACCTTTGCTTGATATTCAAAATTGAGGAATTTGCTTGGTGAGGTCATATTAGAGACTACTACTGGTTTTCTAAATGACTTCTATCATTCAAAATATTTTGTCATTTCTTCTAACGATAACACTTTCTTGGCAAAAGTTTTACTACATTTTTCTCTTCCTTTTCTTTGAGTTCGACTTCAAAACTATGCAAGGTTGACTACATCCTAGTCAAACTTGTCAATGTGGACAACAAACACTATAGTCATTTAAAAAAAATTTAAGCAGAAAACATCACTTTAGCTTAAAAATTAATAATGCACAAACACTACATATTTGACGTTTCATTATTGAAATAAAAAAAAAAAACTAATCTGTTTTTCTGAATTTATTTAAGCACAATCCAGTACCTGGCAATATTCTGGACCACGAAATTGAAAATCTATAAGAATCCAAACCAATTTCCTTCATCAAAGCCACATCTTCCTGCAACACTATTGACAGTGAGTGCAATATAAATTCAAATACATTATTCTTGGTGGCTTAAATTAGAGTACAATCAATTATAATGGAAATTTTTTTGTTTCTTCCACTTTTTCAAAATTGAACTTTTTGACTTCAGGCACCAACAAAGTATCAACTCATTTTGAATAATAGTCGTGCTTCAATAATAGCAACGAGAATTATTTTTGCATTAATGGATCAAAAGAGTTATTTAATTCATTTAGAGTCGTTCAATTCCTTTTTCACTTACTTAAATATTGAAAATACATGAGTAAAAAAGGAACTCCGGTGGACTGGTGGTAGGTTCTTTTTAGAAATGATGAGTTTTTATTTTGATATCAATTAGTAGAAAAGTGGTAAAATAAACTTTTTATAAAATTGGACCTTAATAAAATATGATGCATTAGATCACTGCCTCACTTAATGCTTGAACTGATATGGAATTTTGACATAATATTTATAAATTAATTAACATCACTATCTGCTACGAAAAATTAAATAGCTTAGTGCATTTACCTTGAACATGTTATAGTGATTTATTGCCTCTTTTCCATTTGAACCATCCACAATGCTATCTGCCAATCCAATTAATAAAGATAAATTATATACTTGACATGCCTCCGCAGAACAGTGACTCATTAAAAAACATCAATCCTTGAATCCGAAAGCTTGTTCGAGAGTTTGAGATGGATCAAGTAACTTGTTTGAGTTTGTTGGACGGTGATACGATATTTAGAATAGAGATTTCATCTCAAATGGACAAATTTATATATAAGAGTACCTGAGCTCGTATATGTTAATTTATATTTTATATTTACTGTTTTTAAACATACAAGACTAGAAAGAGAGAGATTGAAGAGACCAGGATAATTTTCTGTCATATAATCCCAATTATTCCAGCCTTTACCATCTACATTCCAAGCACCTTCTACCTGAAATAAATTATACATCCATAAATGAAGAACTCAAGAAAGTTAAATTACATGTGAATGGATCTTCTAACTTATACACTCCCACATGATGGCTTTAGCAAATCTTCATTATTCTAAACAATAATGGATTGTTTTATAAGCTGCATTTAATAGTATTTCACAATATTAACAAATAGTACGGTTTGTCCATTTTTCTGTCCGAATCTTCCTGATACAACATACTAAAGCATACCAATTGCTCACTTGATATGTCGATGTTATAGCACCGAAGATAAACTCAGAAAATTAGTTACAAACCTGATATGCCGATGTTGCACCACCGAAAATAAAATCCTTGGGGAAACTAGAGCGTTTGACCTCAGTTCGGGATGGATCCATTGGAATGAGCAGGATTAGATATTATAGTTAGTTTGGAGAGGTGTGTGGTTCCTCTTGTCCATGCACTCTATTTATAGACTATGGGCTTCAAATACTTGTATCATACTATTAACATAAAGCATATAGTAAGTATAATCTATTGGGAAAGGTATCAATACTTTTCTTTACTCTACTTAGACCTTTTTTTGATTCTCCATATTAGACCTTCATAAGTGTATTTTGTACATTTATCTATGCCATTAAATTACAATATTTACTAGTGATTTGGATGAGTTATAGCTTAATTGTTCGTCAAGTTGAACTCAATGCAAATTGGTGGAATTGGAAGAAATGAAAGAAATAAGGCAAAAACAAAAGAAATCTAAAGTTTGGAAATCAAAGTGTAACATTTAATAGTTGATTTGAACCACAAAATGATGATTGAAGATCACATAAGATCAATTGGAGGTCAAATGAGTGAAATATAGTTGAAATATTTTCACAAATCAATTTTGATATCCATTTTTTAGATCGCAAATGCTCGAATTGGAAAATATTATATCTAAAAAGAATTGTAACCCTTTAAATTAGCTTTCAAATACACTTTTAAATCATCTCAATCGGATATCGAGAGACAAAGTTATGACGAAAATACTGAAAGTTGTGTAGAGATGAAACGATGCAAACTTGTGCGTGCGAGGGCCATTTTGGCGCACGTACGACATACTAACTTTCTTGTGTAGATAGCCATTCGGCTCAATAACGTGCACGTGATAGTTATGCATTTGCACTCACGCGTTGGCTTTTTCCACAAATGAATTAGTTGTTTCCTTTTGCGATTTGAATTCTTTTAGAACCCAAATTAGACACGATTTTTACCTATTTTCTAGCGCTTATAAATACAAAAAAAAGAGCTACATATTGGAAAACCTTCTCTTACCTCTTCATACACGATAATATCATCAAACTCATCAAGAACAAAGGGCCAATTGCTATATTATGAGAGAGGAGATCAAGCACTAGCAAGGAATTGAAGGTCAATTAAATTAAGATTTCGAAGAATTCAACAATAGGCTTGAAGATTGACATCATTTGAATTATTTCATGTTCTTGGTAATATTTTTCTATTATTCTTCTTGTAATTTATTTAAAAACATGATAGGCTAGTACCATTTTCATATTAAATTATAAATTGTGAAAAAGTTACATGTTATGGTTGATTTATGTTTATTCATATGAAACTTGATATTTTTGTGTACAAAATTTATGTTTAGCATCATGAAAGAATAGTTTGATTTAAAATTTGAATAGGTTGAAAAAAAAAATTAATTAATGGATCATAGATACTAAATTCAAATAATCACTAAATTATACATCCTGAAACCAATTCTAAGATAGTTTGGGGATGATTGAATTGAATGTAGATTCCATGTGTGCTGAATTTTGTATGGATTGTTTTAGGCCAATAAGATGAAAATTTGGTAAAAATCTAAAGGGGAAGGTTATTTATTGAGAATTAGTGTTTAATGTGGGGCTTTGCACTAATTGTTGCATGAGAGAGAGAGAGAGAGAAAGATAAGAAAAATATTGTCTCATTATGAAACTTCTATTCATAGCCCTTATGACTCGAATGATTAAGTGTGCAAGTTATATAAAATAGGTGCCTTATAGTCACCTGATTTGAGAGTCATAGGTCAAAAGCTCGCTACAAGGATCATTTAAGAAGTTTAATAAAGAGAAGTCCACTCATAAGATTAAAAAGAAAAATCAAAGGAAAAAAAGAAAAAAAAATTATTACATGCCTTGATTAAACCTCAAACATTTGTTTGAGAGAATTTAAACATTTAACAATGGATTATTAGCTGAGTTGATTCTTGGAGGTTAAAGTAGTAAAATATAAGGAGAATCCTTATTTGTTGATGTGTTGAGCTGCGATTTGTAATATCTACCCAAACTAGAAAGGGTGATGATTATTATATAAATTCAAACTTAGATCACATATTGGGAGTTAAAAAATGAGTTTGGGGTGTGAATCTAACGAGAGAAGAAAGAATAAAGATTGACTACTGTAGGTCGCGATTTGAATCACTTTATGAATTTATGATACTTGATATGAATTTTCACATACAGTTTTGCATTGGATAAGTAGAAATTAATGTTAGCATTGTGATTTTGTAACAGTTCATAGTTTTAATATATATTCAATCCTGAGATCAAAGGCAATTTATCTAACCATATGTGTTTACAATTTTTGTTTAAGTTGGGTTATAGTTTTGTTTGAGAACAAACAAATATTCAAGTTTGGGGTGATTGACAAGTGTATTTTGTACAATTATTTAGGTCAGTAAATTAGAGTATTTATTAGTAATTTGGATTGGTTATAACTTAATTATGTGTTAATTATGTTTGTTATGTTGAACTCGATACAAATTGATGGAATTGGAAGAAATAAACGAAAAAGGGCAAAAGGAAATAGATCCAAAGTTCGAGGACCTAAATGTAAAATAAGTGAAACATAGTCGAAGTAGTTTCACAATTCAATTTCTAGTCGAAGAAATTATGCTCCGAATTTCCAACCTCAACTTGAGACCCATTTTTTGAATATCAAATGCTCGAATTTGAAACATTATATATATAGAAGAATTGTAGCCCTTTTGAGTTAGCATTCAAACATAAGTTGAATCATCTCAATCAAATATCGGGAGAGAAAGTTATAATCAAAATACCGAAAGTTGTGTAGAGATGAAAAGACACAAACTTGCGCTCCTAGGGCCATTTCGGCTTGCGCCTAGTAGTTATGCCTATAAACCCCTACGAGCTTCTTTCGCAAATGAATAAGCAATTTCCTTTCATGATTCAAACTCTTTTGAAACCCAAATTGGATGCCTATTTTCTAGTGTTCATAAATACAAAACAAGGGCTACATATTGGAAAACGCTCTGCTATCTCTTTATGCACAACAACATAATCAAATTCATCGAGAATAAAGGGGCTACTTGCTAAATTTTGAGAGAGAATATCAAGCACTAACAAGGAATTAAAGGTCAATTATATCAAGATTTTGAAGAATTCAACTTTGTACTTGAAGATCAACATATTTTGAATTATTTCATGATTGTGGTGATATTTTTCAATTATTCTTCTTCTAATTTATTTAAAAACATGTTAGACTAGATCATTTTTGTATTGGATGAAGATGAACCATATTTGTTATTTATTTCTAATAACAAAACTAGTAATTTAGTATTTCTTCCGTTTCTTGATTAATTTTACCTACCCATTGCATAATTTAATTGATTGACCACCAATTTGATAATTAGTTACTTGTTGTAGTGTTGGAAGACTCACAATAAATTTAGAACGCGGCAAACATATCATACATGAAATATATATTATGAATAATATTTATCACGTGTGCAATCGTATAGATAATCTGAACTTTAATGCATTCTAATTATTTGAATTCAGGCTAGGAATAAATTTTGGCCGTGGTTATGATAGATGAAAAATAAAATTAAATACATTAGCCTTATTGATTGTCAAGAACGCATGATACGAATTATATTATAAATCAAGAATTGAAATAGATAGTAATAGACAAATTTGAAATCCAAAATAATCATCTATAATTTGATAAAAATCAGACTTTCACAGTTTTCTTAGATTAATTTAGGATAAATCAAATAAAAAATTCTTTTATATTACATAATTCGAATTCCATACAAAACTAGTCAACTTGAATTGAATTTATTCAGGATCTTCTCAACTCACTAAATCTATTACTTTTCAATGATCATGTATGCTCGCGGGTTTCACTCGAACTAACCTCGAGTTAATTATGATTTTTTATGTATAGATATCTTTCTATATGGGTTACTATTAGTAAGAAAAACGCTTAAGTTTGTAAAGGACAAAATAAAAACTAAATTATGGAACAACTTTTTATCAATTTCGTTGGTAACACAAACGGGTGCCAATCAAAGCCAAATTTTTGTTCCAATTGCTGAGACGTAAATTGGATACGTAACTATTGAATTTAACGTGCATGAATGCAATGCAATTTCAGTCATTTAGTGGAGTAGTTTTTGAAATTAACTTTCGAGCCCGAGTTTGAATATGACGATTTGGAGATTGAATTGTGCTAAAGATAAGTCGTTGACTTCGATGAAGCCACACTATTGGGTTGATAGAAGGATGAGTTACACAATAAGAAGATAAACCTCATTGGATATAATTAACTCATTAGACTTTAACTGTTGCAATTTGATTTGTATTCAAACTGCATAATATTATTCCTCACGTTTAGATTACGTTTGTAGTTTAAGATGATTTCAATCTCCGTAATCTTATTTTGATTTGCACTACAAATACTTGCTCTTTAATTCAATTAATACACTGACACTAGAACAGACCACTCTGTTAGTGAAAATATGAGAGGCGCTCCAAGCATACCAAGGGTATATTAATTTCAACATAGTCAAGGATAAATCTGTATACATTGAAATCCGTGGACAACCTGTCATGAAGCACACAACTATAATTATCTTCCTTCATCAATCACATGGGAGGTATTCTACGAATAAAGGTGAAATGTTCTTAAAGTAATTAAGGAACCCTACGTCGGAACCATAAAAGTAATAAAAAATAAGATATGAAAGATCTAAGGAATATCATTGCTATAGTTGAAATGAGTAACCCGGGAGACAAACTGGAGATTGATGACTCTATTGACCCACACATAACTGATTGCATGTCAGAGGCAGCTATGGTCAAAGAGCTAGAAAGCTTTTCCATTAGCTTAGAGGACGCAAGCAAAGCTCTAAAAATTGGCAAGGAATTGAGTGAACATATAAAAGGATTGCTAAAAAATCCCGGCTACAAACCTAGTTATATTCCCCTAGAAACATGTTGACATGATGGGGATAGATCACAAAGTCACCTTTCATGCCATAAAAATCGATCCAAAAATCATGCCTAAGATGCAAAAGGCATCCAATAAGCATTGAAAAATGCGACACATTGAAAAGCAAGGTGGATAAAATATTAGAAATTGGCTTTATCCGCAAAGTTCAATACTTAGTGTAGGTATGTAATCCCGTTCTAGTACCAAAGAGCAATGGAAAATAGCGAACGTGTCAAAATTTCATGGACTTGAATGAAGTTTGTCCTAAACGTAGCTTTCCACTCCCCATAATTGAACAACTGGTAGATACAATTGTGGGACACGAGTTGTTAAGATTCATATAACATATTTAGGATATAATAAGACCCCTATGTATGGACCTAATGATGAACATACTGCATTCGAAATATATTGGGGACTATATTGCTATAAAGTAATGTCATTTGGACTAAAATTTCTGGGACTACGAACCAAAGGCTAGTGAAAAGAATGTTCACAGATCGGATATGAAAATTGATAGAAGTATACTTCGATGACATACATGTGAAAAACCTTCAGGCTGGAGACTATTTAAAACATTTGGAAGAGGCTTTCAACATATTGCAAAAATATAGGATGAAACTTAATCCGCTGAAAACACCTTTGGAGTAAAATCTGGAAAGTTCCATGGTTACATGGTCAATCAGGGAGGCATAGAAGCGAACCCCGACAAAATTCAAGTCCTCATAAAAATACACCCCCATTTAAATCAAAAGAGGTACAAAACCTAAGGATAAGGGATGTCACCCTAAGTAGATTTGTATTACAAGCAACACACAAATGTTCCCCTTTCTTTCAAGTGTTGAAAGGAGGAAAGAAATTCAAATGGAGTAGCGAATGTGAACAGGCATTCCAGGCACTAAAGGATCAGTTAGGGAAAGCACCACTATTAGCTAAACCCAAAAATAGGAAGAAGTTGTTGTTATATTTAGTAGTTTTTAAGGTACCAGTCGGTTTGGTATTGGTAAAAGAGAAAGGGCAACCACAGTTACATGTACTCATAACAGTATTTTGTACACTTATCTAAACCATTAAACTAGGATATTTTGTATTACTTTTGATAAATTATAGCCTAGTCTCGTGTATTTATCATTTACTAGAAATAAGTCAATGATTTGAAATGAATTTGGAAGAAATGAACAAAATATCGATGAAAATGGATGAAATTCAAAGTTCAGATATCAAATTGTAATTATCTTGTAGTTGATTCGGACCACAAATTGGTACTTGGAGATTGTTAGGGTCAATTGGATGCAATAAGAATTCAGAAAGGAAAGAATATAATCAAATGATCTTTACAAATTAATTTCCAACTGTACAAGGCATATTCTAGATTTTCAGTTGGAGTTTAAGACCTATTTTTGGAATAGTAAACATTCGAATTGGGAAAATTCTACTTCTAGAAGAATTAGAACCCTTTGAGAGAGCATTCCAACACATTTTGAATAATATCAATCGTAGGCGTAATCATGCGCGCGCGGAGGCAACTTTCATTATTATGATTAAAATAATGATGACTGCGTAGAGGCATAATCATGCGTGCATGAAGGCAACTTTCATTATATGGCTGAAGCTCATTTGGAAGCCAATTTTAGGTTTGAATCTTGACCTAATTTCATCATATAGAATGTCTCTCTCTCACACATCTCAAATTACATCCATATCATAAAATTATTCAAGAACAAGGAGCAAATTCAATACAAGTTGGAGAGGAGAACAAATCTAGTAAGAGATTAAATCAAGAAATATTAAAAACTTGAAGAATCAAACCTTGGAGTTAATAATCAAGAACAAGAATAGAACCATGACATCTCTTTTTGTATTTATAAATTCCGGGTGACGTTTTTCATTTTTCTTGTTGTTTTTTCATTAGAAACATATTTAGCTAGATGATGAAGATGAACCATATTATTATTTATTTTTAATTCAAGGACCAAGTAGTTTAGTAAATTTATTTTCTAAATTGATTTTTTATGCGTATTGCATTATTTGATTGCTTAATCACCAATTAAATAATTAGTTGCTTGTTGTAGTGCTAAGAATAGCACAATAGGTTTAGAACACTACAATTTTGATATATGAGCAATAGATGTTAGGAATAATATGTATGGCATGTGAAAGCTTGTTGATAATCGTGCGATTGAATGCATGCTATGCATATAAATTTGGAATAGGAATATGATTGGGTCGTGTTTAGGATAAAATTAATTACCTTGGAAAAGAAAGTTAAATAATATTGGATTATTGATTTTCATGTATACGCAAATCATTTTAAATCATATAAATCGAGAATTGGGAATAAAAAATAGATGAATTGGAATTCCAGCACATATATACCATATTTATTTAGAAACAATTATAGTTAATAAGTATATAATGTAGCTATAATCAAATCAACCCTTGTGTTATTTACATTTGAATTTGACAACGAGTTGATAAATTTCTATTTAAAACTTATTTCTCGTGGGATGATGTAGCGACCGAGAAAAATTCAAAATATCTTGTGTTTCGTTTTAAAATAAAATTTTCTTGTAGAATTCGAAAATAATTTAAGTTATATTATTAAGTCGCTACGAC
>CAIGRN010096009.1:0-25100 GCA_903798345.1 Fraxinus anomala
CGACTTGTAATGTATAGACAATGAAGAGAAAAAAGAGAGAACATTCATACAATATTCAAGAGTGCTTAGATTTCAATTCAGAACAATGAAATCTTGATGTTGTAAACACAAAACTATTGATTATAGTGGATTCTCCTTCTCTAAAATTCTTGTGTTCTTATTTTCTTCATCTTTATTTTGTTATCGTCATTATTTTGCGATTCAAAATTCATAAGAATCCCTAAAAATATTGATAAGTATGGTAACCCATTTAGGTGGCAGACATATATCAAGGGAAACTCAGTCCAACAACGCTGAGGGACTGGTTAGGTATGGAGGAGGTAATGGAATTCACTGATGAGGGGTTAACTAACGATGAAATAGCGAAGGAGACGACTCTGATGAATTGGCCAAATAAGTCAGATAATCTGCTAGCCTCAAGACTGAAAGATTATTGATTCAAAGAGAATGAAAGAAAAAATCAAGGAAATGAACTCACCGGATTTGCACTTAGCTTACCAGTTTTTACAATGCTCTGTTTTTAGAGTAAAAAATGAAGGAAAATGAACTAACAGCTGGCTGTGCTCATTGCTGAATATGTATAAATTTTTACAATATGGTTTAAGTACAAAATGTCATCCATAATTCACCTACTACAAGACTACATACTTGACAGCTTTATTACCATACCTTACATAGTTTATAATTCAAAATATACTACCAAACATGTACTAGAAAAATTAGAAAATAATGGTAAGAAAAGGTAGGTAGGTTGACAGCCAAAATGTCATGCTATTTCAACATTCCTCGACATTTTTGCTAGAAACACCAAGAATATCTCTTAGTGTTTCAAACTTTCCTTTCCCCAATGACTTGGTTAGAATATCAGCATGTTGATCATCAGACCTGCAATGTACCAATTCAATTTCCTTCCTTTCTTGATGTGCTTGGTCCAACCATGGAACACATGATACCTAACCATTGCTGCCAGTCAATGTAGTGGTCCTCATTGGTCCACAGATATCTGAATGCACTAATTCAAACGTATTTGTAGCTCTCCTTGACTGACTTTTTGGAAATAGTAGCCTGGTTTGCTTCCCAAGTTGGCAAATATCGCACACATACAATTCATTCTTGATTTCAGGCAGATTTTCAACCAAACTTAACTCATTTAATTGCCTCAATGAATTGTAAATACCATGGCCAAAAATGTTTATGCCATAAATTAGAATTACCCAAGACAGAAGTGAGTGCTTGTGTGGTGATGTTTTTCCAATCAATAGGGAAATTTCTATTTTTCATTTCAAGTGTCATAACTTCACTTCCATTTTTGTCTAGTATAGTGCAAGCATTGTCTTTAAAGATAAGTGTGTGATTCTTTTCAAGCAATTGCCCAACACTAACTAAATTTTGGTCAATCTCAGGCACATAAAGAACATCAGCAATATGTTTCATACCTGCAGATGTCTGCACTTGGATTACACCAACCCCCTTTACATCAACATAGTCTCCATTTCCAACCTTTACCTTAGATAAGTAGGCCTTGTTCAATTCAATAAAGATAATTGAGTTTGCTTTCATGTGGTGTGTACAACCACTATCTAGCAACCAATTTCCTCCTTTGTCGATGGCCTGAATAGCTGTAAATAGGTTTTTCTCCTTAGATCTTGCTGATTCTCTACAACCTGAGCTTGCTGTTGTGTTTGCTTCCATTTTCTGGTTTTGTACACCTTTTCAACATGGCCAAATATCTTGCAACTTCTACACTGGACACCAAGCCTATACCAACACCATTTTGGAGAATGCCCCTTTCTTTTACAATGAGGACAAGGTGTAAATTTATCCTCCTTGTTACAAGTTTTGCTACCTTCAGGTTCCTTCTTCTCAGTCTAAACCTTCTTCATTCCAAGGCTCGAACCAAGCCTATACCAACACCATTTTGGAGAATGTCCCTTTCTTTTACAACGAGGACAATATGTAAATTTATTCTCCTTGTTGCAAGTTTTGCTGCCTTCAGGTTCCTTCTTCTCAGTCAAAACCTTCTTCATTCCAAGGCTCGTTTGAGCTTTGTATCTTCCTTTAACAAACAAGGCTCCTTCAGTTTGTTCTTCTTGCCTCATCAACATTCTTTGCTCTATTCCTTGAAGGGCATTAACCAATTCAGCTAGAGTAATTGATGACATATCTCTAGAATCCTCAAGTGATGATATCTTGGCTTCAAACTTTTCAGGTAATCTGATCAGAACCTTCTCCACCATTATTTTGTTTGGTAAATCATCTTCCAACAGCCTAATCTGATTTACAACCTTCATCAACCTGTCTGCAAAGTCCTTTACTTCCTCAGTTTCCTTCATTTTCAAGGTCACAAATTCTCTTCTCAAGTTGAGCACTTGCATTTGTCTAGTTCTTTCATTTCCTTGGAATTCCTTCTTGAGTCTGTCCTAGGCTTTTTTTACCATTTCACAAGTCATTATCCTTGTGAAAATAGCATCTAAAATAGCAAACTGAATGTAAGAGAGAGCCTTGAACTTCTTGGCAATATCTTGGCTGAGGTTCAATGTCTGTTTTGGTTATCTCCCAAAGGTCATAAGCTTTGAGATAGGCTTTTATCTTTGCTACCCAGAAGTTGTAATTTTCTCCATTGAAGGCTGAGGGTAGTGGTGCTGAGAAACCATTTGATGCCATCCTCTTTTTCTGTTAACTCTAATTTCTTCTACCGATTGTTCCCTTTTTTGTTACTTCAGTTATTCTTCTTTCTTTTTGCGGTCCATTTCTTAGAACTATGGAGTTCTGATACCTTGAAAGATTATTGATTCAAAGAGAATAAAAGAAAAAAATCAAGGAACTGAACTCGCCGGATTTGCACTCAGCTTACCGGTTTTTACAATGCTCTATTTTTAGAGTAAAAAATGAAGGAACATAAACCAACCCTGGCTGTGCTTCTTGATGAATATATATAAACTTTTACAATATGGTTTAAGTACAAAATGTCATCCATAATTCACCTACTAAAAGACTACATACTCGACAGCTTTATCACCATACCTTACATAGTTTATAATTCAAAATATACTACCAAACATGTACTAGAAAAATCAGAAAATGATGATAGGAAAAGGTAGGTAGGTTGACAGCCAAAATGTCATGCTATTTCAACAAAGACTACTACCCAAGTACAAAGTTCTACATAAGGTTTTGATCCACAACCTTGATCCTCTAACCCACAGGTCAAAGTTATCTCATAAAAGGGCGAGTTTTGTACAAGTTGGGTCTAACGCTTGCATTGGACTTGGTGAAGATAATTTTTGAGGGCCAAATAATATAAACTTTCCTATCTGAGTCTGCTCCACCACTTCTTTGTTGACATGGGAGTCCCTTCAATGGCTGGTGATAGATTTTCTATGGACATACTTACCATGGGAGTGACAGGATTTGCAAACTTGGAAGGTGTGTCAAACCCAATTCTCCATGTTCCTGACCATGTGCTTCACGCTGATCAATCAGAATGATCGAATATAATTGAGGGACAACTCAGGATGGTCAAAAATTAAGTGGCTCAAATCGTTCTTCGTATAATATAAACTTCTCTATCCGAGTCTGCTCCACCACTTCTTGGTTGACTTGAAAGTCCTTTCAATGGCTGCTGACAGATTTTCTACTAACATACTTACCATGGTAGTGATAGAATTTGCAAACTTGGAGGGTGTGACAAACCCAATTCTTCATGTTCCTCACCTAGTGCTTCACATTGATGAATCAGAATGACTGAAAATAATAGAGGGGCAACTCAGGGTAGTAAAAAATTTGGTGGCTCAAATATTTTTCCGTACCCAAAAGTTTTCAAATGATTTTAAAGCAATTTGCAGGTTGTTGGAGAAACTTGCATACTTGGGGGATGGAGAAAGAGCACTCCTGGGTTCCGAAATTGGAGGAGACTGTTGGCACAACTCCAGAGGTACCTGACACTTCAATCCAAGCCTCATTTGAGGCACAAGGTTCGAATTCTCTTGATCAGGCTGAAGCTACTACCGTGTCAGCACATATGGCCTCCCGAAAACGTGGTGGTTATACTTCCAAATCTGCTGCTAAGAAGTCTAAGAAGCAATTACTCATTTCCAGTTCTGTCTTCTGCTCTTCCTATTGGACTCTAACTTTGTCCTAACTATTTGAATCTCAGTATTTGTTTTCACATATTTAATGGATGACTGCATAACTATATCGATCTACTGTTTGGTTTATTTTTTATTTTTTACTTCCCTACCTTCAATGGTGCACCATTAATTTCAAAAAATGGGGAGTAGGATTTTTGAGATTTTAATGATGGTGAAAGGTTGATGGTTAATAGTAATGGTTGGAAAACATGAAATTAATTGCCAATCAGTTAGTTGAATTCCTTTGGATTTCATTGCTATATTGCTATATTTGCTATGTGAGTAAACTGAAAATTATGAGGATGAGTAAACCAAAGGAGAATAGTTTTTTGTTCACAGGTTGATTTATAGTCAACATAAACATGATATTAAAAATCTAGTATTAGTTTTTGAAATTAAGCTAAGTCAAATGGGGAGATTGTTGAAAAATATATGATATATTTTTACGAAGTTTATATATTGGCTTACTTAATATTTACATTTTTAAACGTCAATAGAGCTGTTAAAAATGTGAAAAGGCTACATATCCTATTAGTAGCTAGTACTGACTAATCGGATGGTAAGTATATTCAACAGAATGTGCAAGCTGCGGATTTTAGGGGTTTTCATATTTAAACAGGAATATTTGTTGATAACATATTGCAGCTTGTATATAACTATTTTCCACTCTAGATATTTTCTGATTAGCTAACTTGAAAATGTTAAGGACAGAATAATTGAAATTTATCTTTTTATAATTTAAACTATTGACAAATCAAGAATATTTTTGAGTATATTATGTGATATAAAAATCTTCTTACCGTGCTTAATATCTACTCTTTAGGTAAGAATTAATCCTAATCTTTGCTAATTACTCACCTATAAGTAAAGTAATAAATGGAGATTAAAATTAAGTTTTGAAAAAATAATTTCAGTTTGATGAACTAGCAGTGAGCAGTTCTGTCCTTTTTCGAAGAAGTTCATACGGATTCAATGCTTCATTTATTATTTTCAAAGCTAAAATCTTCTTTTAAGTATTTGGAGAATACAAATCAACGTGCATTGAATGTTCAATCCCATTCATTGATCAAGCTGCTTGACGTGAGTTAAGAATGGTGCTTCTTGATCCAAGTGGTGGTTCCAACCGAGTACAATAGGGAAGTTGTGATAAAGTCAAAATCGATGAGTTTAATTCCTCTTCATCGACAAATCGAAAGAAGAAGATACAAGGAAGTTGTTATTAATTTCTTTTGATTGTTCTTTGTTGATTTTTGTGAAATTACAAAACGGATACTCTTGTATTTTTTTTATCAATTAATTTAGTAAATTGTTTGACCCGTGGTATGGAGGCCAGTGGATGTTTTCTTTCGGGGTTTTTTTGGTATTCGTATTTTAATATGTTATTCAATTTCCGCATTTAATTAAAAACTACTCGTACACAGATTCAACGTGTATGTTGTAGTTAGAATCATTAAAAACTGAGTAGATAGGACATTATGACTGATTAGTGTCCACTGCTTCAATAGTAAAATCAAAACTCATTTTTAATTTACCTAGGTCTTAGAATTTACAGAATCAATTCATACATTTTGGATATCATAAACGAAAACTGAATCAAACCTTGTAGGTTGTTATGGAAGAAAGAGGTGATGCAACAGCAACAGACCTTTCAAGCTTAAAAACATCAAATATCAAAGTCTCTACATGTCTTCGAAAAAGGAAAGGAATTGGGGCATGGGTGTTCATAAGTGATAAGTGCGTTCATAAATATGGATAATTGTCAATAAATTTGTGAATTTGGCTTAATTGTGTGTAACTTGTGTTTTGTAGGCTAAAAACAATGAACGTGGTACAAACTCGGGAAAAACAAGCGAAAAAGGACTAAAATGAAGTAAAATCAAAGTTTGAGGACTCAAGTGCAAATAATGAAAATTTGTGTCGATCTCATGATAAAGATTTGAGAGTGTTGGACTTCAATTAAAAGAGGAAAGAAGCCAAATGGATGAAATATGGTTGAAGTACTATCACATATCAACTTCCAGCTGAAAAAGTTATGCTTCGAATTTTCAGTCTTAATTTGAGACCCATTTTTGACATAGAAGATGTTCGAATTTGAAATTTTATGTTTCTCGACAATTTATAGAACTTTGAGTAAGCTTTCTAACTTATTTTGAATCACCTCAATCGGATATCGAGAGAAAATGATATGACGAAAATATTGAAGGCTATCCCGTGGGAAAAGAGTATAACAATGCAGCCACATGGTAGAAAGCTATCCATGCGATCGCATGGGAGTGTGCAGGGACCTCAAGTGGCTCATATCTATGAACCATGCGGTCACATGGCTCATAACCATGAAGCCGCATGTTTGTCTTCCGGCACGAGAAATTTCTGGTTTCCTTTTTCAATTCAAACACCTTTGGAAACAAATCTTGGGATGGTATTTAAGCCCTAAAGCTGTCCAGAACGGGTGGTGGGGAGAGAGTTTATGAAGGTTTCGAAAGAGAAAAAGAGGCAAGAATACGAAGAAAAACACCACGAAGCGAAGATTAAATTGAAGAATTCAATTGATGATGTCGTTCCTTCATTGTTTTTCTGATTTTCTTCTCTCCACCATGCTAGGCTAGATTTATTTGTGCTAGAGAACTATGAACTATGTAATTTGATTTTTAATTCTTAATTTATATTCTTGACAATCAAAAACATGTTTTGAATATTTGAATGGTTTATATGATTTTAATTTCTCCATGATTATTGTGCATGTTTTGTGAGTTTTGTAATTTATTTCATGCATTCGGGAGAAGGGAAATAAATTCGACATATATAAACTATCATAAGGTCCGATAGGGGATAGAAACATATCGCTATGCCTTATGTGAATATTTAAGTGTTCATAAAAACTCATGCATTCTTGTATATTTGTATCCATCATAGAAATATAGTTGGGTCATATATGAGAATAGGTTTAATTTTACTCGAGAGAGAGATTTTTAAATAATTAAGGAGTATTGATTCTTCAATATTTCAAAATATTTGTCAAAGTGTAAAACTAAGTTTAAAAAGAATATTACATAGGCATTCGTGATCCTAGTACATTCATCACATATTAGAAAAACGCTTCAATTTACATTTATCACCAATTTGCATTTACTTAGTTAATTCATTCATACTTGCATACTTATCATTAATTTAGTTATAATTTCATAAACATTCTCAATTTTTATTGTTTCGGTTAAGGTCACGGCAATTAGAGTTAGAATTAATCAATCCTTGTAGGAATGATACTTGGACTCAAAATCCATTTTACTACTTGTTAACGAACCGTACACTTGCTGTGGTTTTAAAACGAACAAATATTTTCGTGAACAAGTTTTTGGCGCCGTTGTCGGGGATTTGATTTAGTTTAATATTATTTATCTTGACACTAATTCGAACGTTAGTTTTATCTTTACTTATTTTTGTTTTAGTTAGTAATTTTTTTTATTAATTTACCTTAGTGCTACTTTTCATTCTTTTTTTTAGGTATTGTATGCGAATGTCGCTATACAGTGAACTCCTTCCAGCTGATTTGGAGATTGAACGAACCTTTCATCGCAGGCAAAGGGAAGCTAAAGCAGCACAACAAGACAACCAAGAACAAATATAAACGGCAAATCAACATATTGAACCAATGAGGAATCATGCAATCCCAGCCAACGCAAAGGAAAAAGATTACGGTAACACCTTACTTAGGGATTTCTTATCACCATTCGTTGTCCAAAGTCAATCCAGTATTGTGTACCTTCCATTCGAGCAACCGAACTTTCAGCTAAAAACTAATGTCATCCAACTCTTCCAAAATGGTCATCAGTTCTACGAGTTGGCTAATGAGAATCCACATACACATATATCCCAGTTCTTGAATATGTGTCAACACTTCAGGTACTAAGGAATGTCAGAAGATGTTATCATGCTGAGGTTGTTCCCAATACCCTATGGGATAAGGTACTCGAATGGTTGGATTCATTTCCTGTGGCTAGCATAACTACTTGGAATGATCTGGCTCACAAATTCTACACAAAATTCTTCTCGCCAGCTAAAGTAGCAAGAATGAAGTACGAAATATCAATCTTCAGCCATGGTGAATCTGAGCCTTTTGATGAGGCTTGGAATAGGTTTAAAAACATGCTAATGAAATGTCTTCAACATGGGTTCAACAGAAAGACGTAGTTCAGATTTTTCTATACATGCTGCTTCTTTTTTTCAGAAGCATGGTGGATTCATCATCAAATGGCTCCATAATCATAAGAACTATTTATAGAGCACGTGATTTGTTTGAGAGAATGGTTAACACTTCAGCTATGTAGTCCTTTGAGCGTGTGGGTATAAAGAAATCAGTCAGAGTCTATGAGGTTGACACCTACTCAGCCTTATCTACAAAAATAGACTCATTATTTCATAAGGTGGAGATCATATCACAAACTCGATTGCAACGTGTTCGGTTTTTCGGTTCAACACTACTCACATCTCGTGTAGTATTGTATCTTTTAACAGAATAAGACCGTGTTCCGTATCTTGTTCACCTAAAACGTGTTACCCCTGTTGTAATTCGGAATAATCCACATTCAGATACTTACAACTAAGGTTGGAGAAAACACTCAAATGTTTCATGGGCTAATCAGAATCAGAATAGGGCGAATGATCAGTTTCAGTAGCAGGTGAGAAAAATTCAACTGGAAAAGATGTTTGGGAAATTTATGGAGAAAAAAAAATCAATATATGGAGGCTAATAATAAGTTCATAAGGAAAACTGAAAGCTAACGTTGCACAAGCCAAAAAGCCAAGTTGTGATGAGTGTAGAGCACATCATAACATAGAAAATTGTCTTATTCTGGCACAAGGCATAGAACAAGTGGATTTTGCACAATGGGGACAACATTAACAGAATAATCCACATTCAGATACTTACAACTAAGGTTGGAGAAAACACTCAAATGTTTCATGGGCTAATCAGAATCAGAATAGGGCGAAGGATCAGTTTCAGCAGTAGGTGAGAAAAATTCAACTGGAAAAGATGTTTGGGAAATTTATGGAGAAAAAAAATCAATATATGGAGGCTTATAATAAGTTCATAAGGAAAACTGAAACAATTCTTCAAGATCAGAATGCTGCTATTAAAAACCTGAAGACTCAAGTTGGGCAGATGGCACTTTCTATGACAAGTAGAGTACTGGGTACCCTGTCCAGTAATGCTGAGACTAATCCCAAAGAGTGGATAGTGGCCATAAGTATTCTGGAAAATGAAATAATTGAGGATCCATCTGCGAAAGCATTCACCACCAGGAATGGGGTGCAATTATCGAAATTACATATCAAGTGGTCGAGTGCGAGTAAGGAAATAATACCTTCTTTAGATAAGGAGCAACTGGAATAGACTGAACAGACGATAGAGTCATCTACTAAAGAATGTTCAGATATACCAAAGGTTAATGCAACCACTCATATCAAACTTACGAGCCTCCTATTCCATTTCCATAAAGGTTGAAAAGACACCAGCTTGACCAGTAGTTTAAGAAGTTTTTGGATGTGCTAAGGAAACTCCACATTAATATCCCATTCATAGATACAATAAAGAAAATTCCAAGCTATGTAAAGTTTTTGAAAGATATGATATCAAAGAAGAAAAACCTTCTAGAATTTGAAACTGTGGCTCTAACTGAGGAGAGCAATGCAAGAATGCAAAAACAAATTACCTCCCAAGCTCAAAGATCCAGGGAGTTTTACCTTACCTATTTTAATTAGGAAAGCCGGTACTTTTAATGCTTTATTTGATACTGGAGCGCGTATTAACTTGATGCCACTTTTTATTTTCAGGAAACTTGGTTTGGGAGATGCTACAACAACAATTGTGACTTTGCAGCTAACTGGTAGATCTGTTACTACCCAAGGAGAATTATTGAAGATGTGCTAATTAAAGTGAAGAAATTCAGCTTCGCAGCAGTTTTTCTCATCCTAGACATAGAAGAAGACATGAATATTCCAATAATCTTGGGAAGACCAGTCTTAAAAAAAGCCAAATTTTGATTGATGTGGAGAAAAGAAAGCCAATCTTGAGGGTAGATAAGGAGCAAGAAGTTTTTAAATGAGTGTCAGTGTATCAACTAAGATGACCTATCCCCTCAAAAAAATTGCCAGAAGAGAAAATCAAAATTTAGAGGATTTCTTAGATTTCTTGGTAGAGACGATAACAAAGAATTCAAAGTGTGGAGAGCTAAAAGAGGATGCAAAGCTGGAAATTTCAAGGAATGCACTAGTGAAATTCTTCTATTTGAACCACCATGAACTTATCGAAGTAAAGTCGAGCTGTAGACTAACTAGCGCTGGTTGGAAGGCAACCCAACAATTCTTCCCTTTTATTTGTTCTATTTTTTGCATTACATTAGGAATTTTTCGTATTTTTTATAATTTTTAATAATATTGAGTTATTCATCGTCTTTACAGGACACAAAGAGTCTATACATGGTCCACACTTCTTTTCCTCAATCACAATCAGGGGTGTATTCCTAACCCCATTTTCTTTATCTTTATGTGAAATTGTTCTTAGCTTTATGTGTTGTTAAGTTGCATTTTGTTCTTTTTTAAACATTGAAGACAATGTTCTGTATAAGTTTGGGGATGGGAATATTTCATTCATCATGTTATTATAGTTTTTGGGTGATTGTGTGAAAAAATATATATATAAAGGATCTTTTGTGTAATTTTTCATTAGTTACTGTCAGTTTAGTTGTTTATTTTCTAGCATTAATTTAGGATTTTGTGTGCTTGTATGGGTTTGATAATTTTGTTGGTTATGATATTGAATATTGGAATAGGTGTGAACTGTGAATAATGGAAATAGTGCACTTTTAAATTAATCAATACCTATTTGTGTGAAACTTGACATAATTTGCACATGACACCCATGTTTACATATTGAGTTGATGATTTGGTTCATTACTTAGAAACAGTTGAACATAGTGAATAAACCCGAATAACCTCTTTTGTACTAAACCATGGTCCATTTTTAGAATAGAATGGTGTACACATTGAGTTGATGATTTGGTTCATTATTTATAAAATAGTTGAACATAGTAAATAATCTCTAATAACCTCTTTTGTACTAAACCATGGCCAATTTTTAGAATAGTTTGGAGGTGGTTGAGCTGTTGCAAGGGAATATTGAGATGAGTAGGGATTTCGTGTATGATATTATCTTGTGTATATTGTCTAAAACCAAGTAGATGAAGAAGATGTGAAAGTCTTAAGTTGGAGGTTAGTTTTAGAAACTGGATGTCTAAAAAAATGGGGTATTGCACTAACTTTGAATAAATAAAAAATATTTTATCGAGCCTGTATAACTTGAGTGATTAAACTTGCAAGGGTTTAAAACCTGGTGTCGTATGGTCATCTGACTTGTGAGTCATCGGCATAAAGCTCATTACAAGGGTTATATAGAAAGCATATGAGAAGAAGTTAATAAAAAAATTGATTGATGAATAACATATATACATATATGGATAAAATGGCATTGATTAAGTCCCAAGACATTCAGTTGACAGAACTACACCTTAAATATGAGGCAAGTAGCTTTGTTTAATCTTAAAGGTTGAAGTAATAAAAAAATAGGAGAGTTTCTGCTTGTTGAAGTGTGAATTTGTGAGAGTACAATCCGTCCAAAATGAGAGAGAGTAAGGAATAGAATTGAATAAGTTCAACTTAGGATGCACCTTGGAAAAATTGAGTAAAAAGAATAAGTTTCGGGTGTGTATCTCTTGAGCGAAGTGAGGAAATACTAGACTACTATGGTTCGGATGTTGAGCTAATCATAAGCTTGATATGTCTACATAAGTTGACACACACACACACACACATACACACACGTCGAGTTATGCATATATGTAGTGAAGATTGATTTATTTTTGCACTGTTGAAGTTGTTCATTTTGGTTAGTGCTAAATTCCAATCCTGAGATACGGCAGGTTGTTGAACCATGTTTTATGTGGAATTAAGTTATAGTTTTGTTTGAGGACAAACAATAGTTTAAGTTTGGGGGAGTTGATAAGTGAGTTTTATACACTTATTACAAACATGGATAATTGTCAATAAATATGTGAATATGGCTTAATTCTGTGTAATTTGTGTTTCGTAGGCTAAAAACAATGAACGTGGTAAAAACTCGAAAAAACAAGCAAAAAGGGACTAAAATGATGCAAAATCAAAGTTTGAGGACTCAAGTGCAAATAATGAAAAGTTGTGTCGATCTCACGATGAAGATTTGAGAGTGTTGGATGTCATTGGATGAGAAAAGAAGCCAAATGGATGATATATGGTTGAAGTACTATCACATATCAACTTCCAACCGAAAAGGTTATGCTTCAAATTTTCAGTCTTAATTTGAGACTCATTTTTGGTATAGAAGACGTTCGAATTTGAAATTTTAAGTTTCTAGAAGATTTGTATCTCTTTGGGTAAGATTTCCAACTCATTGTAAATCACCTCAATCAGATATCGAGAGAGAAAGATATTACCAAAATACTAAAAGCTGTTCGGTGAGAAAAGAGTATAACAATGCGGCCACATGGTAGAAAACTCTCCATACAGTCGCATAGGAGTGTGCAGGGACCTCAAGTGGCTCATTTCTATGAACCATGTGATCACATGGCTCATAACCATGCAGCCGCATGTTTTTCTTTCGGTGCGAGAAGTTTCTAGTTTCCTTTTTCAATTCAAATACCTTTGGAAACAAATCTTGGGACTCTATTTAAGCCCTAAAGCCGTCTAGAACAAGGGGAGAGGGAGTTTTATGAAGGTTTCGAAAGAGAAAAATAGGCAAGAATATGAAGAACAATGCTACGAAGTGAAGATTAAATTCAAGAATTCAATTGGTGATGTCGTTCCTTCATTGTTTTTCTGATTTTCTTCTCTTCACCATGCTATGCTAGATTTATTTGTGCTATGGAACGATGAACTATGTAATTTGATTTTTTATTCTTAGTTTTACATTCTTGACAATCAAAAACATATTTTGGATATTTGAATGGTTTATATGATTTTAATTTCTCCCTGATTATTGTGTATGTGATTATGTGAGTTTGATGATTTATTTCATGCATTCGAGAGAAGGAAAATAAATTCAACATATATAAATCATCATAAGGTCTGATAGGAGATAGAAATATATCGTTATGCCTTATGTGAATCTTTAAGTGTTCATAAAAATGCATGTATTCTTGTATATTTGCGTCCATCATAGAAATATAGTTGGGTCATATATGAGAATAGGTTTAACTTTACTCGAGAGAGATTGTAAAATAATTAAGGAGCATTGATTCTTCAATATTTCCAAACATGTGTCAATTTGAAAAGCTTCAATTAACATTCATCGCCAATTTGCATTTAGTTAGTTAATTCATTCACACTTGCATACTTATCATTAATTTAGTTATAATTTCATCAAAACAAACATTCTCAATTTTTATTGTTTCGGTTAAGGTCATGGTAATTAGAATTAGAACTAATAAATGCTTATGGGAATAATACTTGGACTCTTAGTACTTGTTAACAAACCGTACACTTGTAGTAGTTTTAAAACAAACAAATATTTTCATGAACAATAAGTGTCAACATCATTCTAAAAGTTCTTGACCGAAGCCAAAAATTGAGACAATATTCAATGAGAAAATTGTAATATTTAAAGGCAACTATCCTGATTCCTTGAATTTTTAAATTGGTTTTTAGCTTTATAATTATGTAAACAAAAAAGGTTGAAAGTGTAGAAGAAAATTCAAAATAACAGTTAACAGTTTAAGAACAGGTGTCATGAAGTCGAAAGGTAGCATTTAATTGTACTCTAGCAGGACATACGTTTCTTCCTATTTCCACCTCATGTAGTATACCATTTAGTGCCACAAAGTGCTCCGCTACACCTAGCTTTAGGAGACGGATGAATAGCTCGTACATTAATTTTTGACCATACCGTATAAGGAAAATGGTATGTGTTAAACTGCTGATGTTTCTATACATTAATTTGATGGTCTAAGAATCCTATATAAAAATTACATAGTTGGACCCAAACAAAATCTAGAGGGGTGAACGTGTAAAGGAGAAATTTATTAATTTTAATTAACTAGCAACAAGTCACCAATTAATTATCTCTAGATGATTAAACAATCAGTCCAATTATCCTATGTTTGAATATGGCATAATATTAAAACAGTAACGAAAATAGTAAATAACGTAATGTATGATCACGGAGAAACCCCAATTGGATAAACTCTGAGACTTTGCCAGTCAGCAATCCACTATAAATGATATTAAACTTACAGTCTACCAAACTAGAAGATAACACTTATTATCTGAACTTCTGACTACAATTTCAACAGCTCCTGGATTTTGTACTCATGTACCAACTCCCATCTTCAATTTCCAAAGCTCTCTTTGAGTGTGCTCTCCTGCAGCAACTCCTAGTTTTGTGTAATCGTCTATCTCATGTAGATTCATGAAGACCATCGCATTTTTCAACGAATGGAACTCCAGTCACCTTCCCTTGATCTTCAGAAACTCTAACAGATACGGAGGAAGCAACAGTTTGGTATTTGGATTTAAGATCTGATGTTTTTCTTACTGCCAAGAATAATATACTATGAAGTATGAAGGTTGAATGCTTTAGAGGATGAAAAGAATATGGAGGCTATGTTTTTTCTCAATAATCAAGCTTAGAAATCTCGTTCTGTGGCGTTTGGATATTTATATGTAGGTTAGAGAATGAATGGACCGGGCAAAAAGCCTTAAAAAATGAATAAATTTTTTTTCAGACAATACTGTTGCTCGAGCGATAGTCGAGTGACGGGTTCTCGCTCGAGCGAAGGTGAGGCAATAGACTAGTGATGAAGGTTCTGTTTCTAAAGCTCGAGGCAAGCCTTGGCGACAGTCTAGCGAAAATCCGCGTCATTTTTCTTTCTTTTCCATTCTCGAACCCTAGACCTAAAATACACAAATTTTACTAATTGCACATTGCTCCTTGAATTTTTACAACATATCAACTCTAGTCATTTTTGTTCACAGAATAGCCAATTAATTAAATACCTAACAAACTCTCCATTTGGCATTCTATGACAAAACTACAATCTAAGTCAAGGCAGTATTAAAAATTACAGACTCAAAAACAATTGACACAGTTTATAACTGTCTTGAACGAATTCTAGATTTCATTTTTCAGTACCTGTTTCCTGAAATAGACAACTCAAATACCCATTATAAAATATATGTGAAACAGTATTTAGAATAAACAAGTTCAAGTGTAAAAGTTTATAATTCTTAATGAATTTTTCAATTTCATATCATAAGCTAAATTAAAATGTAGTATCAATGCAACCCAACACACCAATACGAAACATTGATACTATTAAAACATCAAAAACTTAATTTAGTAAAACTGAAATTATATTATATCATATAACCAAACTCAAAAGCCTTAGAAACATCAAGTAGATAAAAACATGTACATCACGTTAAAGCACAAAAAATATCTACTCCATTAAAAACTATATCATCTACTCCCCATTTTTGTCAAAAAAATGACAAGGGAAAGACTAAAATCTAAGCAGCATCATCATAATTAGTCATCTCATCGGAAGTCACTCCATCATCCCAGTGGCTACGAATCCAATTAAGCCCACGCTAAATATATCCAACAGCACCCCAAATCATAGTAAACTCGATTCAATGTCGATCAATTGTAGCTCACAGTTGTGTAAGCTTTACCATTATCCGAGCTTGCTGCTCGATCAACACAATCATCTGTCCCATAAGTACAACAGAAGGTTCAATGTGAATAGACACAGAAGGTGGAACAGACTCGGTAGGAGGAAAAACTGAATCAGTGGGTGGATGAGCACAAATAGAAGATGATGATAATCTATGGGCGAAGGGGCAGAGGAAAAAGTGGGAAAATTCGAGGGATCAAAAGATATGAGGTCATCAATAAGATCAGCCAGTACAGTCGGTGCTGTACTAGCTCAGAAGAAGCATATGAACTACTCTGAACAATGATAGTATGGCCAATCGATTGAGAAACCCACATCGGAACCCCATCTAGGAAACTCACTCCTAGGGTTGTCACTAACCTATATATTAAACAAGCATAAGGCAACCCCACCCTCATCCCCTTGACACGAAAAGTCCACAAAATCTGCTGGGAAATGAATGAGAATAAATCAATAGAATCGCCATGCAGCAGGTTGTACAAATATTGAGCCTTCTCCATGGGTAATGAAGAAGTATGAGACATAGGCCAAAGATTTGTGCACACAATGTGCAATAGAATCTGGTGATCAGTAGGAAGAGAACCAGTGCAAATTGCACCGGGACCTTCCTCCAACGGTGTGTTAAACACCGTCGAATGGACTAAAGATTCCGTTGAAAGAGTATCGGAAGTCAAGAAAAGAATTAGGGAGGTGGATGACTCTAAGAATGCAAGCAATGTTAGATACAACATCAAGAGTTATCTTAATTGTCTTACCCCTAAGAAAGACTCTGAAAGATGAACCGCTAACGTCATGAATGTTAGCATAGAACTCGCGAATATGTAGACTCGGTAGAGGGACTAACTCGACCAACAATGACTCCCAATCCCGAAAAGTGAAATGGCAGTGAGGTCGGGTGACAGGTTAGACATAATGACCTCGCGCTCAAACAAGATAGGTCTTAATGAAAACTATAACCCAAAAGTGCCTTGGACAACAGCAGAAATGAACCTAGACCTTCTAAAAGATGAGGAGATACAGGGGACGAAGCAGTCATACGTGCTCTCTTAAGCGGCATCTAAAATGAGAAAGACCAATATAAATCAAAACCTCGACATAATAAGTAAGATATGCATAAGATGCATGAATGTACGAAAAATGAGGCAAATAGGATAAATGTAATGTGCTCTAGAATGAATGCAAAACTACATGTTGTGATGCCTAGAAGTAGGTGACGTGAAGGCATGACATGTGCCGTGATGCCATACTACGGGGACGTGACGTCACCTCACGGTGTCCACACCAACCACAACCAAACTGAGACCCAAGTGATCATGTGCATGTAGAGTGCATAATGGAGAACAACCATCACTCAACCACCATATAACTCGACAACCCAACACAGCTGCAAAGCGCAAAGCAACTATCCGTAAAACAACCTCAAGAACTATCCAAGGTACGCCAAAATCACCTGCAACATCAACCACATTCTCAACCATCCACTAATTCTAATGCAACCTAATCAACTAACAATGCAAAGATGAGCAAAAGAATGTATAGAATGGAGACCACACATAAAACCACCAAAATTGCGTCAAAATAATCCAAACAACTCAATGATTGGTGCAAAATGATATAGCAAGTGAGGACAATCTAGGAGAATCGTGAAAACATGAAGTATAACTCAATAAGTTTAAGCAACGATTCAAACACACTCAAATAAATTTGAAAAATTGAGAAATAATTGGTCTTGAAGAAATACCTTGAAAATGTGTTGAAAACTTGTAGAAAGTTAACAAATGATGAATGCTATATGGTCAATAAATGATTAATAGTATGAATTTAAGATAGGTGGGCGAATTTTTGAGAGAAGTTGAAGAAAAGATTGAGAAAATTCGCATAAAACCCTGAAAAATAACGTTAAAATTCAAAACCACGGTCTGTCGCTTGAGCGATAAGCGGGCGAGTCAACTTCTTCTTCTATCGCTCGAGCGTGGCTCAGCGATAAGCTGGCGAAAACTTGTTGACAAAAATAGAACTAAAATTTTGAAAATAATGAAAAATAGCATTTTTTTATTGTTTCTTCAATAATATTTAAATTGAACAAATCAAGCCCTTGGCAACCCGATAAACTCAACTATGCATGTATTCAAAAGTAGAGCATTATCAATAAAAACTTTCCCACGTACTCAACCAAGTTCATAATGGAGTAAAGTGCATAAGTGAATCACGCCTGTTAAGTGCCACTATTCTCTCATGAACATGACTCCAACCTTAAATTTGTAAGAAAGGACATGCGAAACAACCCGATAAACTCAACTATGCATGTATTCACAAGTAGAGCATTATCAATAAAAAATTTCCCACGTACTCAATCAAGTTCATAATGGAGTAAAGTGCATAAGTGAATCACGCCTGTTAAGTGCCACTATTCTCTCATGAACATGACTCCAACCTTAAATTTGTAAGAAAGGACATGCGAATATCACTGTTAAATAAGAATTCTCCTTATTAATGAAAGTCAAACCCATAAGATTTTTAAGACCTGAAAACGAGCTCAATTACATATATATTTTTCTTTTCTGCCCCTGAATTTGAGCATATAATTCTAATGTCATTTTCTCATATATTGCATCTTATGTGCAGACTCTTGTCCCTTAAGCGACTAAATTCACCCCTGTAACGAGTTTTAGGTCTGTTAACCCAAGTTAGTTGACCATAAGCAACAGGTAATGAGAACCTCTCGAGCTTAATTACTCGATTCAAATAGGCTTCGAACAAAAGTATAACCAAACTATTATATATAACACAGGGAGATTTATCATGAGCTAAGGTTTATCTAAATGTAGGTCAATTTACGTTCAAGGTCATCTTATCAACAGATGACAGCCATCCCAAATCTCACACATATGGTTCAGATTCACATACAAGATCACATTGTGGGCTATGTAAAGTGTACATGAAGGAACATATACTCAATACACCACATTAAACCGAACCAAGTAATGGAAATGATAGTGTAGAATAGATAAATGCATACTTGGTCACAAATGCTATGTTTCAGCCCAAAATCACAATTCAAAAAAAAAAACAAAAACAAAAACACAAATAAGTGGGATGTATTCAAGAATAAATGGACTCAATAAACTACACATACATCTAAGAACCGAATCACGCCGAAATATGGATGTTCTTACCTTTAAGAGCAACATCACTTTCACGACCTTCCAGATTGCTATTTTTAACCCAAATATTCTTGGAAGTAGAAGTGATTTTAGTTAACTGAGTCATCATCTCAGTTAAGTGGCTAACTTGATTGGCTAGAAAGTTAACCCAACTAGAGAAATCCTAACTTTTACTTCTAGTGCAAGTTTACGACATCTAGGTCTTGTATGTCCCAGTGTGCCACAATGGTGACAAGTGGGAATAAACCTAGGTTCAAACCTTCTCGGAGGTTGTTGCCGATATGTAGGAAGATTGACCCTACGTTGTTTAGTAGGTCTCGATCCTAAGGCATACTTGACCTTTGGTTTAGGATAACCAATATTCCGAGCTTTGTTAGTGGCCGGAACGAATGTGGTCTTGGATATACTAGTAGTAGTATTGCCATAATGGACGTAACCTAGACCATGCCTATTTCCAACATGATTGTTCATCCCTAATAGATTATAACGTTTCTGCAAACCGCTCATAAAAGATTGGAGTTGAGTGTTAGATTTTTCAAGATCACTTGTTAAGGATTTAGCTTTGGCTTCCAAGTTCTCATTAATAAGCTTCAACTCACTCAGGTTTTTGGTAGAGTCCCAAAGGTCACCCAAGAGTTTTTCTTTCTCTCTTTCCAAATCATTAACATTTTTCAAAATAGCTTCATTGATATTTTTTTATTTTAAGACTCTCCTCAAATAATTCACGATAAGATTCGTGAATATCATGTTCATCCTCAGACTCTTCCTCAGATTTTTTCACTCCGTTTATCAGACTCAATCGTAGCTATAAATATGAAAGCCATGAAATTTGGTTCATCCTCACCACAAGATTTATCACTATGAGTACTCGAATCTGATTCATCATCACTCAAGGTCACTGCTAATGTCTTACGTCTTTCTTTATTCGAACTCTTTTCCAAATTACAACATTCATTCCTATAGTGAACATAACCCTAACACTCATGGCATCGAACATATTGATTTTTCTTAATGGGAGTCCTAGAGTTATTTTTCTCACATCTATCTTTTGAGACTTTATTAGAGACTTCATTTTTTTGTTCTTGAGGCTTTCTCTTACTCCTCAGCACCATCTGAAACTTTTTAATGAAATAAGCTATTTCGTCATCCCTAAGCATCTTAGGATCAGTAGACTCATTTTTTCCTTCTCTAACAGTATTCATGGCTATGGATTTAATCTTAGGTTGAGAAATGGTAAGTTCATATGTTTGAAGAGATCCTACGAGTTCTTCAATTTTTACTGCATCTAAGTCCTTACTTTCTTTAATCGTGGTGACTTTAGGCCTGAATCTTTTGGGTAAGGATCTAAGGACTTTTCTAATGACCTTGGACTCGGGGATCCTTTCACCTAGGTTAAAACTCGAATTGACTATATCATTAAGCTTAGCATAGAAATCATCAAAAGATTCATCATCCGTCATCCTAATTCCTTCAAACCTAGAGGTTAACATCTGCAGTTTAGAATTTTTCACAATTTTAGTTCTCTCGTGTGTGGTTTCTAAAATGTTTCAAACTTCTTTAGCAGTCTCACACATCGAAACTCTCCTAAACTCTTCCACAGACACATCCATGAACAGGGCATGTAAGGCTTTGCTATTCCAGTTACACTCATTTTAAGTTCATTTTTGTCCAAAGTGAAATGTCAGTAGGTGAGACTACACCAGCAATAGTAGTTGAAAGTGGAGTCCGCCCTGTTTGAATGCTAATCCAAATATGTCCATCCAAAGTTTTAAGGAAAACTCTCATTCGAAATTTTCAATAAGCATAGTTGCAGTAAACAATCTACCATAAACGATATTAAACTTACAGCCTACCCGACTAGACGACGACACATACTATCTAACCTTGTGAATGTAATTTCAGCAGCTCTCCTTAATTTTGTGCTCCTGCACCAACTCCCATCTTCAATTTCTAAATCTCCCCTGGATTGTGCTCTCCTGCACAACTCCTAGCTTTGTAGAATAGTCTATCTCTTGTAGATTCATGAAGAATGCTGCGTTCTTCAACAACTGGACTCTAGTCACCTTTTCTTGATCTTCAGAAACTCTGACAGATATGGAGGAAACAGCAGTTTTGATGCGAACCTGGTTATAGCCAACGTATGGAACTCGCGAAATTGATTTGAAAAGTCGAGAAAGTCCAAATCCAGGTTATAGAAGATAGGAATCTCGACCTGAGCCTCACGATTCAAGAACCTAAGGTACATTAAACCTTAGACCCATTGATATACGGAAACAAGAACATTGATCTACGAACGCCACAAAGGATGCCTAATCCTTTGATAAGTTCTAGGTTTTGAATGCCACAAATATTAAAACAATATTTGATAAGTTCGAAAGTTCAATCAAGAACAAAGAGAGAAAATTTCAAAAGTTTAATTCATCANCGAAAAAAAGAATCTCGATCTGTGAACACCACAAAGGGTGCCTAATCCTTTGATAAGTTCTAGGGTTGAACGCCACAAATATTAGAATAATATTTGATAAGTTCGAATGCTCATGGAAGAACAATGGAGAGAAAATCTCATTTAATTCATAATGTCAAAACTTAAGGTTTACAACCAATGGAAATAACTATTTATACTAAACCATAAAAACTAGTAAAAACCGGAAATAATTATTAAAAATTACAAAAAATCAATTAAAATAGAATTCTAACCAAACTTGGAAACTGGCCAGAAAATAAAATTCTTGCCCAACTTTTGTTCTATGTGGTCACATAGAAGGATTCTATGCAGTCACATAGAGCAGTCAAAATGCTCCTGCCTGGTTTTGGTATATCACCATGCGACCGCATGGTGTTTATAACTATGCGGTCGTATAGTTATAAAATTGTTCCCCTTCTTCCTTTGCTCGTTTCAATGCTTTTCAATCATTTCCGGCTCTCGTCCCCAACATAGAACTTGACCCTTGGCATGTTGTCTTCAGTATTATGGACTTCATCACCTGAACATGTAAATGTTCGACTTTGTTAGCTCTTTCAAGTCTCAAACTTGGCTATGCTTCGGATTCTTGATAAATAGTGGTGCAACGCGGCTCATATCATCCCCTCTCTCTTCGTGGTGATAAAATGTCAATTCATGGAGCTTAAAAGATCCAAGAGTGTTGACGATATAAACAGAGGAGAGGAGGACTTGGAAGTATGCGGGGAGTACAAAGAAAGAGGCGAAATAAGCATGAAAACGAAGTATAGTTATACCAAAGGCATCGCCTAGGTGCCACTATGATGAGAATAGAATTACAAGTGCAGAGATTGGATGCAGTGCCACAATCCATAGTGCCTAGGTGCCCCACAATTGAAAGAAACAGTTTAATGAGCTGAGTTATTATGTTTATGTCTCTGGCATCAGTCACTTTTGTGAGTTTGTCATCAATCTGGGAACTATTTTACACCTATTTTGGATTTTAGGGCCCGTTGGATTGGTTTAATTCCATGGAAAATTTCAGATATAAGGAATTCAATTTCTATTTTGGGTGTTTGATACGAAAATGGAAATTGAGTTCGAATTCCAAGGTACAACCACTTAAAATTTTTTTTTTTTTATCCAATTTCTTGGAAAATGCATTTCTATGGGGTACTTGAGTTTTTATTTTCCAACTTACATGGAATTGGAAAGTCTTGCCAGCTTTACCAATCAAACAGACCCTAAGTTCTCTTTCGTAAATTATTGCATTTTTTTTATAGGCATTAGCCAATTTTCAGTGCACTAATTGGCAATTTAATATCTATTAATCATGATGGTTTGTTGTTTATGCAGTTTGTCTTACTCGTTGCTTCTTATTTACAAGTTCTTTTGCAATATCATTTACGGCTAGGAGGTTCTTGATCATATATACGTGTTTATGCTCCTGCAATTGATCATTCCATGTCCAGTTCAGATTCTAATTCAATAAATTTGACAAGCTCAACTCATGATTCAGTTTGGACTTCTTGGAATACATGTCAGATAATTACTTGCTTTTTTTGCTCAATTGGGTATGAATTTAATAAGAATGCAATAAGACACATATAGGATCGAGTTTTAACTATCTCACCTGAAACTAATTTTTTGACTGCCATGAGTTATCTAACCCAAGGTGTAATGGTTGAGCTGAACTTCAACCAAAAGAAGCTAAACTCCACTCAAAATCAACACATAAATGGATAAAATCAGCCGTGAATCGATAACCCAAGTTGGAACTTCATTAATTGGGTACACTTCTACATACCAAAATATATTCATCTTCCTACCTTCTAACATTCACTAAATACTCTCTAATACAAGATAATTATAGACATTGGGTAATTCTAAAGCATGACATGGATAATTCTAGATCATGACTTATTCTAGAATACTGACTATTCTAGACATGGTTTTATGGACTCTCTTAACTACAATAATTAACGAGTCCCAAAAAATAAAAATGGCCCAAAT
Organism: Fraxinus anomala; assembly: GCA_903798345.1. NCBI lineage: Eukaryota > Viridiplantae > Streptophyta > Magnoliopsida > Lamiales > Oleaceae > Fraxinus > Fraxinus anomala. The sequence goes on from CAIGRN010096009.1 coordinate 23,510, forward strand.
CAAGTTTAATCAAGTTTCACACCCGCTTAAACTTGATTTGGTCACTCCAAGTATCTTAGCTAGAAAAAGACTTCCTGCTTCAAAGATTTTTTAAAGATATTAAATACTCGAGCTACAGTCCTCACATACTTCAACTCCACTTCCTTTCATGCTATAATTTATCTTATAAATCTCGTATCCATGTATTTGTTTCTATCATGGAACACGAGATTCTCTACTAATGTAATTGTCGATTTGTTGTCAACAAAAATCTCCGTGGGCTCCTCTTGTGTCATGTTCAATTCTTTCATCAAAATTTCTTGCCCATATCCCATGGTAAACACAAGAAGTTGCAGCAACATACTCGGCTTCACAAGAAGAAAGTGTGACAATAGGTTATTTCTTTGAACTCCAAGTGAAAATAGTATATCACATGAAAACTGCAAATCTAGTTGTGTTTTTCCTTTCATCCAAGTCACCAACCCAATTGCTACCACTATGTCCAACAAGTTTGAAACGATTGAGGATGAATAAAAAACCATAACCATTGGTACCTTTAATGTAATGAAGAATCATCTTTGCAGCCTTCATGCAGGTAATCGTTGGTGATTCCATGTAACAACTAACAAGGCCAACTCCATAGAGAATGTCATTTCCTCGAGTGTTTCATCTTTACAATTCTTCTTTATTAAATTTAATCTCTACTAATGTAATTGTCGATTTGTTGTCACCAAAAACCCTCGTGGGCTCCTTTTGTGTAATGTTCAATTGTTTCATCAAAATTCTTGGCCATATCCTATGGTAAATGCATGAAGTTGCAACAAAATACTCCGCTACACAAAAAGAAAGCGTGACAATAGGTTATTTCTTTGAACTCCAAGTGAAAATAGTTTCTCGCATGAAAAATGCAAATCCAATTGTGCTTTTCAACCCAATTGCTATCACTATATCCAACAAGTTTGAAATGATTGAGAATGAATAAAAAACCATAATCATTGTTACCTTTGATGTAACGAATAATCCTCTTTCCAGCTAAGTACATCCATTGGCAACCACTAAGGTACATTGCTGATTGTTCCGGTTGAGGTATCTTTTACAGTAAAGGAGCTCACAACGTAGAGATATTTAAAAGAAGTAATTTAAATTGGAGATGATTACATTAAGCCAATTTGTTGTCAAAAAAAATCTACGTGGACTCCTCTTGTGTCATGTTCAATTCTTTCATAAACTTTCTTGCTTATATCCCATGGTAAACGCATGAAGCTACAGTAATGTACTCCGCTTCACAATAGGTTACTTCTTTGAACTCCAAGTGGAAACAATATCTCTCATGAAAAATGCAAATCCTATTGTGCTTTTCCTTTCATCCAAGTCACCGACCCAATTGGTATCACTATATCCAACAAGTTTGAAACGACTAGGGATGAATAAAAAACCACAATCATTGGAACCGTTGATGTAAAGAAGAATCCACTTTGCAGTCTTCGTGTAGGTAACCGTTGGTGATTCCATGTAACAACTAACAAGGCCAACTCCATAGAGAATGTCATTTCCTCGAGTGTTTCATCTCTACAAATCGTCTTCGTTAAATTTAACCTCTGCTAATATAATT
>CAIGRN010096011.1:0-15951 GCA_903798345.1 Fraxinus anomala
AATCATATATGAACACAAATTGATTGTGGTGGCGACAAATAGAGAATTTAGTGCTTATGAAAAAAATTCAACAGATAAACAAGGATTGATCAACAGGAAACAAGATTCCAAATTATTCATGGCAGAAAACTAATCCATGCTTTGGCAGAAAACGATATCATGTGGCAAAATTGATTGGCAGAAAACAGTAAATATGCTTTATTAATCCAAATTATTCGTGGCAGAAAACTAGATTCCAAATTTTATATACATGACGAGGATAGAATGGTAAACAAATTATTCACGTTTGTACACATATATTCAAGTAGAGAAGAAAAAGCAGTCGTCTTGTATATAAAAAAAAAAATCACACGTCACCAAATTAATTTTGGTACATATCATAGATAATTATGCTTAAAAGAAAATTACTACATTCTCTAAACTTTGAAACATTAAACTTTCGTTCTGATACCGTGTTATAAAAGAGAGAACAAAAGAAGAGAATCAGAAAAGTCAATAGATTTGTGTGTATTTTATTAAGAACATAGCCCTATATTTATAGGTAAGAATTGGGGATACAATGATAATAATTTTTAGGGTTGCAGGAATACAAACGTCATTTATATTGAACCCTAATTTAGTTTCCTTTTACAACAGTGTAATAATTTTTGATTGAGAAAATGTTGGGTTGATAAGAAAAAAAAGAAAAAAAAATTAAAATTTAATAAGGGCTCAACAAGGACTTAGGACCCGTAGATTTTTGATAAAAAATTGTGAAAAAATAATATTTTAAGAAAATGTGTGCCCTTGTTTGAGCTTTTTTTTTTTTTTTTTTTTTTANTTGAACAGTGATTTGACGCATTATAATTACACATATTTCAATAAAATAATATTACACGAAAATTCAAAAATTTATTTTATTTTTTAACCACATATTCTCCATCATAACATTATTGTAAAATGTATTTTAAATAGTGATGTGATGAAAAATATGATTAAAAAAGAAGAAACAGTTTTGAAATTGCGTGTAACATTATTTTATTGGAGAATGTGTAGTTGAAAAAAAGTATTAAAAGAATGATTTTTTTTTTTAGAATGTGGATCAAACATGAACTTAAACTTAAAAGTACAAATGAATGTGGTGCATGTGAAATTTGATTTATTGAAAAAATATATAGGTGAAAATGAATTTGAGAAAAATAAATTTCAAAAGATTTATACCAAACACTAGCTTATTCCGTTGCACTCCTGCTCCGCAATATACTGAGATTGGACTTCTTTTATGTAAATGGAAAATGTTTCTTTTTAGTCATATAAGATCAATTAAGATTTTTTTTTTTTGGAAAAGCAGTTTATTTAGCATTAAAATAGCAAATTTTGGATACAAGGAGGAGTTTCCTCCAACACTAATGTCTCATCAGAGAGTTTAAGTGCTTGCTAATATATGAGCGACCGCATTAATCTTTCTAGGTACACGACACACGGACCAAAAATGAAAAAAACCCAACATGCTCTTCGTGTCTTGAATCAGTAAACCGTCGTAGTTCCAAAATTCTAGTTCACCATTTAGTCCCCTTACAACATTCATCGCATCACTCTCTAAAATGATTGACCTCAGTTCAAGCTGTCTGCACAATGTAACAGCTTCCATAGCTCCGATGGATTCAGCCAAAAAAGGATCCGGGAAAAATTTCCTTTGGGACATTAGCAATGCTTTAGCTTTTCCAGTCCAATCTCTCACAATGACACCAATTCCAACTCGGCAATTTACCGAGTCTAGCGCCGCGTCCCAGTTAATTTTATACTTATTTGATGGAGGCTCAGCCCAGGATTGAGAAGCTTAGTCTCCTCTGTTCCAGAGCCTAACCGGCAATGAATTCACACTTCTATAATCCAATGCATTTTGTCGTGCCATGTTTGAGACTATTTCTGGGTCATTGAATTTATTATCAAAGACATAGGAATTCCGCCTATTCCAGATTAGATAAACGGTAGCTGCAAAAATCTCACACTCTTCGTCAGACAATTTATTGAGCAAATGGCATACTAGATCTTTGAATTCCAATGGCGTAAAAGACATTTTCTGTATCCTACGCGAACTAGAACCCCATAGATCTTGGGCAGAAACACATAGCCACAAAGCATGAACTACGGACTCCTCTTCCCGTTTGCTTGCAAACCGGACATAAAGGGGACTCCCTTATTTTCCTTCTATTCAAGTTCAAGTTTGTAGGTAAGGATTCATGGGTCGCGCGCCACAATGACATTTTGCTAGCGTTTGGGACCTTTAATCTCCAAATTTTCCTCCAGACATCATTCTGATTACTACTTGTAGAGCATTGGCCCAAAAATTCCTGTTTCAACTGACTGAAGAAATGGTAGGCGCTTTTGACTATGAATTTGCAATCCTTCGTACCCCGCCATATGAGTTTATCCGGACTTCCACATGAACTAATAGGGATCTTGCTGATGAGACTAGCTTCCGACTCATAAATAATTTCAGAGATCAATTGCATGTTCCATGCATTCGTTTCTGCGACTATTAGCTCGCTCACTCTACCATGCTTAAACCGGCCATATAAGGGAGATTGAACTTGGAAGGTGGAAGCTTGGGGGATCCATTTATCCCTTCCAATCACCACTGATTCTCCATTCCCTATTAGCCAAAAAATCCTTTCTTTCAACATTTCTTTTGCGTCTGAGAAACTCTTCCATATGAATGATGCATTGCTACCAGTTTTACTGTTCAGAAAATCTGTTCTACTGTAATATTTTACTTTAAGCACCAATGCAGCCAAGGAATTTGGATTTTGAATAAGACGCCAACCCTACTTTGCTAGGAATGCTATGTTGAAGAGCTCAAAATCTCTATAACCAAGACCCCCAGCATTTTTGGATGTCCCTAGCAAGTTCCAAGGTAACCATTGCGTTTTTGTTATGTCTCCTCTACTTCCCCACCAGAATATCTTGACCTGTCGATTTATAGCTTCAAGAATGGTTCGTGGAAGCTTAAAGATGCCCATACAGTATGTTGGAATAGCTTGGATGATGGCCTTGAGAAGAACTTCTTTTCCTTCTTGCGAAATAAACTTCACAGTCCAGCTATTCATTCTGTTCCTAATTGAATCAAATACCGGTTTAGAAGCTGTCATTTTATTCCTTCCCACATAAGCTGGCAAACCCAAGTATTTCTCAAAGGATTTCGCTTCTCTTACCGTGGCTGCATGGAGGACTGCATTCTTGATCTCCAGCTTAGTATTATCACTAAAACAAATGGATGTCTTGTCCATGTTGAGTCATTGTCGCGATGCATGTTCAAACAAATTCAAAATGTAGGAGAGTCACCACCATTCCAAAACATTAGCCTTACAGAAAATGAGGTTGTCGTCTGCAAAAAATAAGTGGTTCACTAGAAGGTTACCTCTCGCAAATGGGAAACCCGAAATGGTCCCTTTTGCCTCCGCTTTGTCCAGTAAATTGTCAAGCACTTCTGAGCACAGAATAAATAGGTAGGGGGATAGAGGGTCCCCTTGCCTAAGTCCTCTTGTAGGGTGAAACGATCGTTGTGGCTCGCCATTGATAATCAGGGATTATTTCACTGTTCGAACACAAAGCATGATTAGTTCTATCCACCTTTTGCCGAAACAAGTTTCCTTAATACAGCTTCTAAGAAACTCCACTCGATGCGGTCATATGCCTTGCTCATATGCAGCTTTAAAGCCATATATCCCTCTTTCTTCCTTTTGACCCGATATTTCATGGAATGCATCGCTCCATAAGCCACAATGATGTTGTCTGAGATCAAGCGCCCAGGAATGAAAGCACTCTGAGCTGGTGAGATAATTGTAGACAGGAAGGATTTAAGCATGTTAGCCAAAACCTTTGATACCACTTTATAAAGAACATTACAAAGACTAATAAGTCTAAAATCAGAAAGAGATGCCGGAAACTATATCTTAGGAATTAAGATAATAAAAGATTCATTAATATCATTGAACCCTTGTTTCGATGACTGGAGATTTTTGACAGCTGCACACAGGCCTTCTCAATAGAGGACCAATTGTCTTGATAAAACCCTGCTGAGAAACCATCGGGTCCAGGAGAGCTCAATGGATCCATTTCAAAGATTGCTCGCTTAACTTCCTCATCGGTGCAAGGTCTCTGTAGCTGGACATTCATTTTCGGAGTGATTTTGGCATCTAGATCCTGAAGCGCCTCCTCAATGCCAAGCGGGTTGGATGTCGAAAACAGTTGTTGGTAAAAGAGTTGGAAATTGTTACATATCTCATTCTGATTGGTGGTAGCTTCCCCCCATTTCGTTCACAATGCTTCTGGTGGTGTTTTGTTTCCTTCTTTGAGATGCACATTTATGAAAATAAGTTGTGTTCTTATCTCGACTTTTGAGCCACATTTGCTTAAAGCGTTGCCTCCATTTGATTTCCTCATCTTCTAGCAGTTCATCTACTTGCTTTTGAGTGTCTTTAATTCTTCCATTTATGTCACCTTGGTTATTGTTTTGCAGCAGCCGGATTTTCTATATCATGGTTTTATTTACTTCAGTTGATAGAGTTCCCAAAAGTTCATATAATTTTTTGAAGCACGCAAACAATTGAAAATGACTCTGTGTTACACTAATTTTATTGTAAATCAACATCTTTGATTTACACAGATTAATATGTATTCACAGAGACGGTCCTGAGGGCGCGCGAGTTGAGCGATCCCACAGAGCCTCATCATTGTAGGGGTACCAAAAAAATTTTGTTTTTGTGTGTGTGTGTGTGTGTGTGTATAATTATATATTTAAAATATTTATTAATTTTAAAATTTAAAATTTTAATTATTATGTTAAGTTAAATGACACCATATTTATGAAAAATGAGTTAAAAATAGATAAATGATGATTTTTATTTAACATCGTATTACTTCTTATTCTTAATTATATATCATACAACGATATTTTTATTAAAGTAAGGGAAATGATTTAGATGGTTTAGGCTCCTTCATAGTTAATTTCAGTGTGAAGTGCTTAACTATTTTCATTTATGAATTATTTCTTTACTAATTTTATGCATTGACTTGGTATGATATGCAATCGCATAAGATACTAAAACTAAAAAACATATAATTGAATAGTTATAAATTTCTTAAATAGTATCCTCCTTTAAATAAAGTCAAGAAAAGGAAAAAAAAAAAAAAAGGAGAAATAGTATAATTCGTAAGTAGAAACATTTTGATAAAAATGCCACCGTAGAGGATGCAAAATCACTTGAAGATTCTTATATAACCAATTATTTCTTTCATATAGTAGATCAAGCAATTTGATCACTTGAAAGAAAGTTCGATCAATTCAATTCATATGAAAAAATTGGATTTCTATTTTTTTGACAAGTTAAACGCATTGGATGATGTTGATTTGAAAGCATGTTGTGATTATCTTGACATTGTTCTAGGACATGTAAATTTTTGTGATCTTGATGACAAAGATTTGCTTCAAGAGTTAAAAATTTTGTGAAGTCTTTTACCGAAAAAGACAAAGACAGTTTTTGATATATTGATTTATTTGAAATACTAAAACAAACAAAGACAACTTTTGATGTATTTACTTATATGAAAATATTGGATCGCTTTTTCGAATACATTTAGTGTTTATAAAGTATTCTGACAATTAATGTTATTATTGCATCTGTCGAAAGAAATTTTTCAAAATTGAAATTATTAAAATCTTATTTACAATCAACCATGTTAAAAGAACGATTGAATGGCTTACCTTTGATATCTATTAAACAAGATTAGCTAGAAACAAAAGTTTAATTAGTTAGTTTTGTTTTAGAAATGCGAGAAGAAATATTTTTACATGAATTATTGTATTTCAAAGTTTACACGTGATATTTTATGTTTCTGATTTCAAGGTTTTCTCATATAGGCACGAAACGTTTAGAGGCTTGGATGATTTTTTGTTGATGACATGAATTTTGATGAAGATTGGGAGTTGCTTTTTAATTTTATTTGTACTTTTCTTATTCACGACATTTAAAAGAATAAAAAGTATTTAAATATCATAATTTTGCGAGGATATAATATTATTCTTCTATGTATTTTTTTAATTTCATGGAAAGTGCACCATTTTAAAATGTCACACAGGACATCCAACATTTCAGTGTTGGCCCTATGTATTCATAATGTGTAATTCAAAGTTTAAAATTCTCACTAAAATCAAAATTATCTATTTCAGTTCGCTCTAGGTTAGAGACTTAAAAACTGAGTTGTTTGAACACTTTTGAGTGTTATACAATTTGCCTAGCAATATAAAGTTTACATATAAAAAATAAGCACTTGTTTGATAAAGATTTTATATAACACAAAGGCAACACTTTGTTTTTTTAATATATAACACAAAGGCAAGATAGTTGCCTTTAAATATGAAGCTACACAGCTGCCTCTTTCTCCTCTTCTATTTCAAAATTTTTTAAATTTTATACGGGCCACACGGGCTGGCTCAGCTCGGCCCGATTTTCCCAAAATGGGGCTCGGCCCGAGCTTCGGCTCGGTTCTATCGAGCCTCAGGCTAGGCCGTCTCGGGCTTTTTCCTGGCCGAGCTATGGGCGGTCCAAGCCCGCGAGCCAAACTGACATCCTTACATTTAGCCTAATATAATATTGGATCTTCGTTTTATTTATAGGAATCTGACTTATTCATAAGTTTTGGGATAGTTGATCACCTCATCGAGCTATAATTAACCATGACAACACGTATATATAGTTTCATTAAAAATGTTAATAATATTATAAAAAGAGAGAAAAAGAGAAGAGAGAATAAAAGTCAATAGACTTGTGTGTGTTATAATGTGAACCAAAACCCTATATTTATAAAAAAAGGATTATAGATACATATGTTAATAATTTCTAAGGCTGCATGAGTACAGTTTTCATTCACCAATAACCTACGATTTACAGTACTCCCCCTTGAATGACACATTACGAAATATCTGTCTGTTAAAATCTTATTTGATAAAAATTCAATGGGACAAAAAAATTAAACGAAGGAAAAAGAGTACATTTATTTTGGAATATTAAAGATAAATGCTGCCTCATTAGAACCTTACTAGGAAAATCCAGTGGGATATAACCTAAGCGAAGGAAAAAGAGTACAGTTACTCTCCCTGATGTTGATTACTAAAAAAATTTGAGTCGCCGCATTCCATTCTTGTAATCTAATTTCTTAAATGTAGATGTTGGCAATGCTTTTATAAATAAATCAACCTCATTTTCACTTGAACGAATTTGTTGAATATTGATGTCGCCATTTTTAAGAAGCTCGTGTGTATGAACAAATTTTGGAAAAATATACTACGTCCTGTCACTTTTGATATAACATCATTAAGTTGTGCAATACAAGCAACATTATCTTAATACAAAATTGTTAAGACTATTTTTTTGTTGCAATTAATCCCCATGATATTTGTATATGATGGGTCATGTTCATCAACCATACACATTCTCGACCTGCTTCATGAATTGCAATAATTTCATAATTATTTGAGAATGTTGCTGTCAATGATTGCTTTACAGATTTTCATGATATAGCTGTTCCACCACGTGTAAACACATATCCTGTTTGTGATTTAGGTTTATGTGGGTCAGAGAGATAACATGCATCTCCATATCCTACTAAAGCAGATCCTGACTTTTTAGAATAAAATAATCTCAAATCAATAGTACCTTTTAGATAACGAAAAATATGTTTAACACCATTCCAATATCTTTGTGTTAATGTAGAGCTATATTTTGTAAGGAAATTTACATAAAAGTTATGTCGGATCGAGTAGAGTTTGCAAGATAAGTTAATACTCCAATTGCACTAGAATATGGTATTTCAGAATCAAAAATCTTTTCTCCATTTTCAAGTGGACGAAAATGATCATTTTTTCACATCAAGTGATCGAACAACTATATGTGATGCCAATAGATGTGCTTATCCATATAAAATCGTTTTAAGACTTTTTCCATATATATAGATTGATGAACAAATAATCCTTTTGGGAAATGTTCAATCTGCAACTCGAGACAGAATTTGATTTTTCCCAAATCTTTCATCTCGAATTAATTTTTAAATAATCTAGAGTTTTGTTGAGCTCTTCAGAAGTTACAATTAAATTTAAGTCATCAACATAAACTGGCACAATTACAAATCCAATATTTATTTTCTTGATGAAAACACATAGGCAGATATCATCATTTTTATAGCTTTCTTTCAACAAATATTCACTAAGGCAATTACAATACATACGTTCAATCCATATTTCTCGCACTTTAAGTCCTTCATGGACATGGTTCTCGGACATGTATAATTTATTTCTCGCACTTTAAGTCCTTCATGGACTTTCATAATATGTGTCACTATCAAGTGAACATATAAATAGGCAATCACTACATCCATAAGGCGTATATCGAGCTTTTGTGACATAGCCGAACTAATTAAGAATATAAAAGTAATGGTATCCATTACGGGAGAATATGTTTTCTCATAATCAATTCCTGGTCTTTGTGAGAAACCTTGAGCTACGAGTCGAATTTTGTATCTTGTAATTTCCTTATTTTTATTTCTCTTTTGTATAAAAATCCATTTGTATCCAATAGGGATTACATTTTCAAGTGTTCGAAATACATGTACAATTACTTTTCGTTTCTCTAAGGAATTCAATTTCGCCTGTATTAATTCTTTCCACTTTGTCTAACATTTCTATTTTGACAGTCTTTAACAGACTGTGATTTAGAATCCTCATTTTGTATAATATCAAGAGCCATGTTAAAGCGAAAATATTGTCTATAATAATATTATTTCGCTCCAATAATTTATGAGATAACATATAATTTATTAAAATCTCATTATTTTTAGACACTTGTGATTTTTCGAGAACCATATTTTCAATATTTAATTGATCAATCTTTTCTAATTTTACTTTTCCTAAATTTTTTTGTAGGTTTTTCTCTTGTACTTATCTTTTTTGAGGTACAAAGTCTTTTGAACCAACCGATCGATCACACTTCTGGCATGTTTGAGATTCATTTGTTACAGCAAAATGTTCTACAAGGATATTAATTTTTGTTGTAATATTTTCTGCTAGTATATATGACTTTATCACTTTTCTTGTATCAACAAATATATCTGGTAATTGATTTGTAACTATTTGCAAATGAATGATTTTTTCAACTTCTTGCTCACATTGAATGTGCGGGATTAAAGTGAGATAGATTTCAAGAAATTTTACCTTGTTTATTAGGATGTAGTTTTTTCATTCCCAAAGTTGGGAAAGTCATTTCATCAAAATGACAATCTGCAAAACATGCAGTAAATAAATCATCCGTTAAAAGTTCAAGATACCTATAATAGATGGTGAATCAAAACGCACATAAATCCCTAGTTTTCGTGGGGATCCATTTTAGTTCGTTGTACGGATGAAATAGGGACTTGAACAGTACAACCAAAAACCCATAAGTGAGAAACATTAGGTTCATGACCAAATACCATTTGTAAATGTGTATATTGATAATATGCAGTTGGTCTGATGCGAACCAATGATGCAACATGTAATGTCATGACCCCAAATAGAAGTTGGGAGTTTTGTTTTCATAAGTAATGGTCTAGCAGTAAGTTGTAGTCGTTTAATAAATGACTCCGCTAAACCATTTTGTGTATGNTGACCCCAAATAGAAGTTGGGAGTTTTGTTTTCATAAGTAATGGTCTAGCAAAAAGTTGTAGACATTTAATAAATGACTATGTGAAACCATTTTGTGTATGGACATGCACAACGAAATGTTCAACAATAATCCCAATTGATATGCAATAATCATCGAATGCATGTGATCTAAATTCACCAACATTGTCAAGACGAATAGTCATGATTGAGTAATCGAGGAATTGAGCTCGTAATTTTATGATTTGAGCAAGTAGTCTAGCAAAATGTACATTCCTAGTGGAAAGTAGGCAAACATGTGACCATCTAGTAGAAAGAATCAATTAATATCATAAAATAAAGAAATGGTCCACATGGCGGGTGTAATGCCCACATATATCTCCATGAATCATTTCCAAGAAAGTTGAAGATTCAATATTGACCTTTGTAGTCGAATATCTAATGACTAACTTGTCTTGCGAACAAGCTACACATGGATAATCATTAGTAAAAGAATTTTCTAGTTCTTTAAATGATGTTCATGTGAGTTATTTAGCTCTTGTCTAGGCTTGCTAAAAAGCAACTTAAAATTAGGAATTTTACCGTTAAAAGGAAATTAGCATTTTTTTATGCATTACAATTTCAAAGTTTGTAGAGAAGTGGCAGACCACATTTCAGACTTTAGCATGCCAAAATTACCACATTTTCCATCAACCAACACACACACCTACTCGTTAATTGAAGCCCCACCTACTACAGTCAACAAACAACATTATCTTCCCTAAATCACTTTTCTTCATTCCAGTAGTCTAAAAATACATCAGCACTGTCGAAGCAAAATTGAACGTGACTGGATTCTTTAAGGAAGCTCCCTGAAGGGGAATTCTAAGGTAACCATAGCCGAAAACCATATTGAAAAGGCCAACGCCTACCGTTCGGAACACTCCCATCTAATCGTTCAGCCGTTTACAAATACAAAGCTCCACCTGTGATTCATCACTCGTCGCACATATAAATTCATTTTTCTCTCCAATAGCTGTATAACATGCCATATGTATATATGTAAAATTTACTTCTGTGTATATACACCCGACAGACCCTTCTCCTCTTCATGAAAATGGAACACTTCCTAATGGTGGTCTCTCACCGGTTGATGTTTGAACACCCACACCTACACAAAAATATGACTATGATCACAAGTGCTTTTTTTTCCTGTTATGTTATCATAGACGACTTACCATCTATAATCAACCACCTCCAGCTCCGCTAATAGAAAGACCGAATTACCTTCCCGAAAGAATGTACAATGAAACTCAAATGAGAATAAGTTTTTTGTTACCGCGTGCGAGGTAGTCTTTGTAGAAGGATACCAGAACGGGAAGTGCTTCATGAAACATGATTGGGAAACACTAATTCACTTGTTTAACTCGAACTCCTACCACAATTAGAACAAGTAGCATCTTAAAAATCATTGGGATGCTCTTCGTCTGAAACACAAGAGACTAGAGGAATTGCTTCTTTGCAATGGTATAGAATACAACCGTACCATTGGCAGAATTGTCACTTCCGATGAGTGGTGAGGTCGAAAGATCAAGGTACAATCATTTCGATTTTTGACAAATTGAATTGATGGTCAACTACTATCTTGTTCTAGAAATTATGTTTTGATGCTTTGTGCATGTAATCCTCAATATTGGTTAATGTAATCGTTAAATTGATCTTAGATGTGGACAGTGAATGGATAAACATACACTCCAATTGTGGTCCTGTCATTATGTAATCGATTATCTGGGAGGTCACTGAAATTATTCGAGAGATCAATAAATTTTGTATGCTAATACTATCTACTTTTGTCCAGTAATGAATTGCAACATATTTTTTATGGAGATGCAATGGGTTTGATGTTGTCATACTGTCTATTTGAAAAGCAAATCACTATCTGTATAACGTTGTGATTACTTTTTCATACTCTCTATCACAGGAGAACAAAGATTACAAAGAATTTAAAGATGCATTTGTTCGAGGACGCGTTTGACAGTGAGAAGTACAATCACACCAACAAAGCTATGTAGAACTAGTTTTGCGATGTTTATAGATAGCAAATATGAAGACCACCGTGATGAGATACCACTCGATGATGAGAGCAGCGGTTCTAATGACGAGGCCGATGCAACGGGGATGGTTGGTGTGAGCATGGATCTTTTCGATCCGTGAAGTGGCGATAAACGTAAAATGGTGAGCAAGAACAAAAAAGAAAAAAAGAAAAAAATTTTAGCACGAGAACTTTCCTTACTCTGTTGATCGCACGATCGTGACAGTGAGAAGGCCGCGTCCAAAATTGACAGTTTAGTTAGTCCTACTGTCCCAGACGCGAAGTCGTGCTTGAATGAGTTGTTGGGGACGGGCGACTGAAAAAGAAAACTGATCTGTATTACTGGACGTCCATGTTCCTTTCCTTCAGGTATAATCGGGAGATGTTGGAGGTGCAAGATGATATAGATGAAAATTTTGATTGGGTTGAGTGGAACTGGCAGGAGTATAGAAAATCAAAATCACAGTGAGTGTGGAAAGTTCTACAAAAAACAATTTTTCGCGAAATGTGTTTGATGTGAAAACATTTGTCATTATTATTATTAGTTCTTGTACGTATGCGTGGTGTACTTATGCATGCTATGTCACTAGCATTGTAGAAGAGCTAGATTCACATAGATTTTTCACATGTATATCTAGTGCAAATCCCAAATTGGAGTTTTCATTATCTTGTCAATCAAGTACTGTAGGAGACATTACCACTTCCAATCACAAGCATAGTTCATTTTATGTTTTCTTCATGGTTTTGTAATACAATTAAATGTAGCAATCATTCCATGTGACATAGTTTCTCATGGCCCAAATTCTATAAAAGGCAATACAATTCTACAAATGTATCTGCATACGTAAGTATTGGCTACTAAACTTACCTTTCTTCTTTCAAATAAATTGATACCCGAGTCTTGTGTAGATTGTAATAGAGAGTAGTGTGATGGAATTTTTTTTATTTCAACTATGTTTTGATGCCTGATTTTGACTCTGAGGACGAAGTTGGGAAGGAAGCATTTCTGGAAAAGCTATAGGAGGATATTACCGAATGGCTTCAATACAGTCGGATCACCGAACTTACCGTATGGAACTACTATCGTGAACAAAGACGTTGTATTCGTAGATTTTTGTTCCTGAAAAACGTTCATATTTTCATTCTAGATGCTATGCAGTGTAGTCTGCAACAGCTATGCAGAATTTCGAATGTATCCATCAATGCTACGAACTTTCGTACATATTCTTTGTGATGAGTATAGATTGTGCACTGGGCAACACATAGACATATATGAACAAGTGGGCATGTTCCTTTGCATTTTAGCACATGGAAAAGACTATAGACGAGTTCAGACTCTTTTCAATCATTCATTGGAAACTATATGACACTACTTCAAAATTGTGTTTCAAGCTGTTGTTGAATTCTCTACTCGTCTAATACAACTAGATTCTAACTACAATCACAGTATCGAGCATCACATAGCAAATTAGAACAAGCATCCACTGTTTGAGAATTACATAGGTGCAATTGACGGTACGCATGTCAGAGCCGTCCTCCCACGGAATGAATGAGTGAACTTTATTGGACGCAAATGAATTCCTATGCAAAATGTCCTGGTGGCTTGTGATTTTAATCTGTGCTTTACATTTGTGCTGGCAGGTACGACGGTGAATACACATGATGCCCACAATATAGATTTTTAACAACCAGAAGCGGGTAAATATTATCTGGTTGACTCAGGATTTGTCTATCGACCTGGTTATATGGTTCCTTATAAGGAATCTGATATATTGTACCATTTTCAACAATTTTATGACCGGGACATCGGACGTAGGCATAAATTTCAAAACGTGTGTGAGAAGTTTAATTTCATACACTCGTCTTGCAGAAATATAATTAACATGCATTCGGAGTTTTGGAAAAGTCGATGGAAAATTCTCGATCGTGTGCCGAGTTATAATTTTAGAGTGCAGATTGCTGTTGTAATAGCAACTATGGGTATTCATCACTTTTTTCAATGGGCGGCGTGGTCGACGAAGTGTTTACGAGAGTGGAGACAAATCTCGATGCTGCAAAGGTTGAAGCTTCCGGACGAACATGAAGAAATCGCAGCTGAAATGAACGCACTGAAAATGCCACGAAATGAGTGAGATTATTTTCGCGATTATTTGGCACAACAATAATGATAATGAGTGCTTATTTAAATGAAGCAAAAATACAATTACGTCGTTGATGACATAACGGTCATTGTTTGCACTGCATATCATATTCGGAAAGTTAGAAAAAAAATTGTAGTCAAACTCGATTTACTGCTTTAAGGCGTATTTATGTCTGCATTGTCTCAATTATTTCGCAAGTGACCATTTAGCACAATGAGTACACATCATTTTCTCCAAGTTATGCCTAATGAGGCAACCTGTAATTGCTGTGGAATAGTCAAAACCAATTTTATGGCACAAACGTACACGGTAGCAAAAATGAGGGTAAAATGGTGATTATATTCCATTTTCAAAATCATGACAATGGAACAGTTTCCAATGGGGGCCACCCTAATATTGACTTCAAAATAAATCCTCATAGTGTCCACGTTAGCAGGAGGGTAAAATGGTGATTCTTTTACATTTTTAAGCATGAAATTGGACCAATTGCTAATGGTGGGCTATATTGATTTGATGTAAAAAATCAATTCTCCAAAATGCTCAATCCCACCCAGACACACTCTTAATATTCGATGCATCATTATTGCTTCTGCATGTCCAAATCGATTATGTCAAAGTATAAAAATTTTTGGATTAACGAATTTTTAGTTCGTAATAATATTTGATTCGACCATTTTTATAATTATATGATACATGCCGATGGGAGTGCATGAACCTTTTCTTTTATCTATTTCTGGCCAAATACAAAAGAAGTTATACAAAGATATTCAACATCATTTTCCTGCGTTGTCTCAATGTGATATCCATTGCAGACGATATCTTTAAAATTAAGCAAATTTCTTCTGAATTTGCTTGAATAAAGTGTATTGTCAATATATAATTTTTTATTATTTGGTAAAATAATACAAACTCTTCTGAAGCCTTCAACGATATTCGTTGTATCTGATATCGTATTAATATTTTTTTTTACTAATGTNAATTTCTTCTGAATTTGCTTGAATAAAGTGTATTGTCAATATATAATTTTTTATTATTTGGTAAAATAATACAAACTCTTCTGAAGCCTTCAACGATATTCGTTGTATCTGATATCGTATTAATATTTTTTTTTACTAATGTTATGTTCAGAATATACTTTTTGTTTTGAAGAATATTGTGCATATTTGCACTATTAACTTAAACAGATATATAAACAATTCATCTGGAATTTTGTGTTATCTACCATTTGAGTAACTTTACAATAAAATAAAATACAATTAATCTCAAAAAACATGATTAAATATTACACATTAATTAATCAAGTAGTCAATATCAACATGACATGAATTATATGTTTTCCTTCAGGATAAACACTAATTTAAAATAATATGTATTTCGAAATCAGTGATACTTCGATAGCATCTTGTATTTTACTATTGTTTCTTCAACAGTAATATGTCAATATTCTTCTGAAATATTGAAAAATATAATTCATGCTTTTCAGGAGCAAGTAATATTCTTCTCGAATATTAATTATAATATTAAAAAATATAATTCACATACATGAATTAAAGCAAAGTGTACAAATTGTTACTACCGCAAATTTACCTAAATTGACTCAAACTCAAATTCGAAAATTGAAAACATGCAATTGTGCCGTACATGAAAACATGGATTAAAGACAAATTCTTAAGCATCTAATGATTGCGGAAAAATATGATTTAAATGAATGGATTCACAAAAATTCATGCAATTGACTACCACATAATCAAAATCAAGATGCAAAATTAAGATGCAGAAATTAATGCAATTGTAGCCAATGACGCTGCCTCCAGTTTCTGATGATGTGTTATATGAAAAAAAAAAATTACATATTACCAAATTAATTTTGGCACATATGATAGATGATTACATTTAAAAAAAAAATTTATCACCTTCTCTAAAGTTGGAAAAATTAAGATATCGTGTTCTAAAAAGAGAGAAAAATATAAGAGAGAATAAAAGTCAATAGATTTGTGTGTGTTATAATAAGAACCAAAGCTCTATATTTATAGGAAATGGTTAGGAATACATATGGTAATAATTT
>CAIGRN010096024.1:0-22747 GCA_903798345.1 Fraxinus anomala
TACTTTTAAAATTATTAAGTTCTCGCACAATACTAATAATATATTTAATGCTATTATGAACATTATTAGAGAATATAAATGCGAGAGTAAAATTCGTTCTTTTACGTTCGACAATGCTAGTGTGAATAAACATGTTATTGATATAATGCATAGGGCGATTCAACCCGATTTCGGTAGTTTTTTATTTCATATTCGATGTGTTTGCAATATTTTTAATTTAATAGTACAAGACGGTTTAAAAAATGTTAAGGATGAAATTCAACGAATTAGGAATGCACTAATATATATAGCGATTGCATTTAGTAGAAAATAAGCATTTGAAAATTTTTGTGCCCAAGTTGGGGTGACGCATACAAAAACCTTTATTAGTGACGTAGGGCATAGATTGAACTCCACACACTTATTATTGAAATCATGTGAAGGTTTCGAATATTTAATTACTGAATTTTATAACAATAGGCTTATGAGAGACGACGATGATACTATTTTAAATGAGCAAGATTGACATTTAGTTTTTAAAATTACAAATTTTTTGACAAGTTTTTATAATTCTACAAATATTTTGCCTGGTGTTTATTATCCTACTAGTTGTATGGTCCTTGAACGTCTGTATATAATTGTTAGAGATTTTCATAGATTTAAAGATGATTCCGATTTTAGTTCAGTTATATTTTCCATAGAATTAAAATTTAGAAAATATTGGGAAGACTTGCCCATGTTATTTCTGTTAGCATGCATCATGGACTCCCGATATAATTTATCGGGTACTAAATTTGTTAATGTAAAATTTCAAATGATTTAACTTTTAACGTATCTATTACTTATAGGAATTTAGAACAAACATTATGTGAAATATATGAAGTATATGTTTCACGAATAGGTACACATATTACTCGTGTACCCCCGAGCTCTAGAGTCCTCAGTAGAAACAGCCAGCTCTTCTGGAAGGAATTTTTTTCTTTAAAGCATATACGTCAACATATGCGACCTCCTCCAGTAAATGGCGAGACCTTCATACTCAATTATTTCGTAGAAGTGTTTGATATACTCGTTGACAGCATCTTTCTCCATTGTCCTAACTTACCATTTCAAATCACGGTGGAGTCGTTTGCTAAAGAGTTTTTGGGCTTTCAGCTCATCCTTTTCCTTGTTTACAGCCTCTAAGACATCATAAGCTATTTTTTGTAAATTGTCAGAGGTCTCCACTCACCTCGTCAAAGCATTCTCCTATGATTTGGAAAGGTGGACTTCATTCTTCAAGCGGTTATTTTCAACAACTATGAACTCCGTCTACGACACCACCTCTATCGCTTTATTTGGCAACCTCAACCTCTTCATCCAATTTTTTTGCTTTGGACTTCAGCTTCTTCACCTCTTCATCCGCATTATTACTTTTTTGGAGAAACTCTATGTTCTTCATTTGTGGCAACCCATTTTCATTTGGGCCGCTATGGTAAAGCCAATTGCTCGAACCTGGAAGGTGACCCCAACCTCCATCAGTTTGAATGCATCGAAAGATTTGGAATACAAGAACTTTTTGGTCCAATAATTTTGTAGACGTCGGGACCTCAGCAGGAAGCATGTAGAAGGAAGTTGGATCCAACTTTTCCTTATGGTCCCCAAGAAATTTTGGGCCCTTCACGGGTGATCCCTCTGCTCTTTCTTCTCTCTAGAGCCTCTGGAACATCTTTTGCTTCCTCTTCTGTACGGAAGGAAGACATGTGCTTCGACACTATGGGCCATCCATTTAGAGTTATCTAGCAAGTCAGTGATGGAGGACGACTTACAAACTTAGTTATTTCAATTTTTTTCTTCTTTTACCTCTTTGGCCGAGGCTCTTCCTTATCTTTACCCTAAGTCGAAATGGGCAAAGGAGGTATATTTGCTTGGCTAATCCTAGCCAATTCGTACCGCTAGCAGCGGTATGAGGATGTAGACTTATTGAGGGTCCGACTTTCCCCTTGAAGAACATGTTGAATTTGGCATAATCCTTGGTTGTATGCTACTCTACAAGAAAAAAATGAAGGAAAATATTAAGTGTATAGTGTCCATAATGTACACATGTTGGCCCCCTATTAGGGGGTTGCCTGTCGCGTCAGGGGACCCGCCAATAGGGAGCCGTCATGTATACATTATGGACACCATTATGGTGTCCATTATGTACCCATAGCACATCTCAAAAATGAAACAATAGTACTCGGACAAAAAAATAGAATTTTTTTCTAAAATGAAGCTGTTAAATGAAGCGATACCTTTGGAGGCCATTAAGCTTTGCTTGACTAACAAAGAACGCTTTGGTATTGTGTTTTAAAAGACTGTTGTTCTATTGGAAGCTTGTAAATGACTCGAATGTTGTTCCAATTAGAAAGCTCCAACTTGAACTATTGAACTGCAGCCACAAAAAAAAACAATAAAAAAATTAGCAAAATCTATTTAGTACAAATATTAGAACTCACCCTTTGGAATCAAAGCTCCACTATATTCATGATATTTGGTTGACACGGTTATCTGTGGGACCACATCACCCTCTGCTGTTTGCCACCTCTCCTTGGCCCAGAACTAAGATAATTTCCATTCCTTGATTGAGGTCGACGTGCCCTAGATAAAGGGTGAATTTAGACCCATGGTTCATACAATACCAGACCTTGAAGGTCACTCTCCGCTAGAGGCCCTAGATTGGAATAGGAACTAGAAAACATGCTGACTTATCCTCCATAAGTGTGACCTCCTTCCAATGATAGAAGGCCACTAGATATTGGCTCCATGAATTAGGAAGAAGTTAAATGGGAGCTAAGTTATAGTGCTTCAGTAAATACCTAAAAAATGGGTACAGAGGCATCGCATACCACTAAACATGATAGCTTTGTTCACTACTAGCCTCCCTAGGAAAGTACTCCCTCTCATTTGGTCGAGTCACTAGTAGTTCTATAGCATAGGGATCCTGAAGTCTCACTAATGGTAACCAAATGGGCCTCATTTATCATAGAAGGTATGCTCGCCCCCATCCCCCCACTGAATGTATTACTTTATGGGCCCTTCGTGCATTATTTAAAAATTGTAAGGGCCTTACATCGTCTCTTTCATACGTTTAGTAGGGATCAACTTTGGGATACCAACCTCCGCACACATGAGCCTTTCCCTACAAGAAACCTAAACACTCGTGTTTTTAGAACTGGAAGTCATTTCGATATTTTTTGACGTTCTGATGAAGAAGAAATGGAGAAAGAAAAGGAATGGAGGTCGATTTAGTGAAAACTTTAACTAAACCAAAGTTTTTAACGAACTGTTAAAATGAAAATGCACATAGAACTTGCCGGAGATTGGTTTAAAATTTTAGAATATCACATTACAAACTGAAAGTTTTAAAATCTCAGATTTTGCAAAGTAAAGAAAATTACAGAATGGCTAAGGATTCTCCTTTTATAGGTGGATGGAACAAACCACAACCGTCAGATCAAATAGAATCAATCCTGAACGTCCATATGAACAGGCAATTTGAGCCATTGAATACGAAAAAGGCTATAAAATACCAAACTTACCTTCCGTAGTATTGCAGTGTAGCCCTTATGCATGTGTTAAAACACGTCGCATTAGATGACATAAAAATAGCTCATGGCTATGCATTTAATGTGAACGTAACGCATCCATTGAAACCATGTGGTACCTCAGCTATCTTTTTTTGGAAGGCGGTGTGTTTCAAATCATTTGTCATGCATCCCGTCAAAGTCTTCTCAAGTCACGCCTCGCCTTCATTTCAAGTCAATTCTACTAACAGTAACATGTATAGAGCATTGCCTTCACGTAGAGCCTCATATCATTAAAATTTCATCTTTAGCAAAAGCTTCCGAAACCTCATCAATGCTTCAGCTTTAGCAAAACCTGGCTATGTCTCAGAGACTCGCCCTCACCCAATGCCTTGCCTCATCAATGCTTCAGCATTAGCAGAAGCTACAAAAGTCACAAACCCTCGCTCTCATGTAAGGCCTCGCCTAATCAACGATTCAGCTTTAGCAAAAGCTGCCTAACACACAGAGCCTCGATCTTACGCCGGGCCTCACCTTATTAAAACTTCAGCTCTAGTAAAAGCTACCTACGTCTTATGGCATCACCCTTATGCAGGGCCTTGCCTAATCAATGCTCCAGCATTAGCAAAAACTGCCTAAGTCTCAGAGCCTCACCATTCTGCAGGGCCTCACCTCGATAATACTTCAGCTTTAGGAAAAGCTGCCTATATCTCAGAGCCTTGCCCTCACGTATGGCCTCACATCAACAACATTTCAGCTTTTGAAAAAGATGCCTGTTTCAAATTCTCACCCTCAAGCTAGGCTTTGCCTCAGCAACATTTCAGATTTAACAAAAGATGCCTATCTCAAAGCCTCGCCTTCATATAGGGCTTAGACTCTTTGCCACTTATGTTCGCACAGGCCGTAACAATAGGCTTCTACATATCACCAACAGAGTAAGTCCACGCATTATCTATATATCCATTATTCCACTTGAAGCACCATTATGCTATGTTATCTCTTCACAACTGAATGATAATCTCAACAATACAATTTCAACCGACATAAAGTACTCCATGCTAAAGTATCACTTCTCCAATCACATTTCACACAACATGAAAAACACACCTCGACCTAAAAATCCACGTATTATATCAATATGTATATATGAACACAGGAGACTATTGTTATGCCTCATCAAACGATGCTCCAGCATGGCCACGTGGCAACCACATAATAAGCAAACATACTCCCACAATCTATGTCACTTTCCTAGGCCAATCTGAGGTCCTTCAGTAGACAAAGTGCTACATTTCGTCGAACTCCTAGCAATGGCCGAACTCTCGTGGACGAGATGAGACGATGCGATGTTCTACACTCCTAATCCGATATGAATAAACACTAGGCATATGAGGCACATTCCTATAAGATCTTTCATACAAGACTTCTATGATTAATTGATGTGACATCTCTACAGTAGTCACTCTATCAGGTCAACTTATCAATCTACTTCTTACATGCCAAACATAGGTCGTAGGGTGGTTACTTTTCAAAAATATTAAATGCCCTTCAGCCTAAGACTGAAGGAATGACGCCTATGACAAGGCGCCTCGATAGTTAAGATGAAGCCACGTGTCTCTTCATGCAATGACTATCATTTCTCCTCTTCTACTACAAAAACTCACACTTAATGTCATTTGAAAGTAATACAATTTTGCACACTCAATTAATATTGCTCTCTCGTTTTATTCTCTATATTGGTTATACCTAAACCCCCAGTGTTCGAATACTTTTGTGGCTCACCTCTTTAGCACGTCCCACATCCAAATACATTGATACAAGTTGGCTAGCTTGATCGTCGAGTGCACGTGACCACTTCTCCTACCTCCGGAAGACCTTGTGTTCCTAACTGTTTGTCCAAGTAATGTAGAGAAAGGTTACATGGATGTCAGTGGAGTTGGAATCTGTTGGCCACGTCATCCGTACAAAAATTGAGATCAACAATATCCTCTACTTATTTTAACTTCTCATTTTTTATTTTTAATGTTGTCCACGTGCAACTTTGTGATATATTCATTTATTTAAATTTATAAACTCATGCATTAATAAGAGAAAAACTACAGTTAAGATAAAAAATAACTCAAATTTTCGTTTTGCTATTCAAGAAAATTGTTTTAAATTTATTAACAATATATTTTTAGTGAATATACAGAATCATAATTATGCTTCACTGTCCAAAATTGAGAATCTTGTATGCACTAGCATCGTGTTAATTACAATATAGGGTGGGCATAATGGATTATTCTAATGAAATTGTACTAAAATGTAAATTAATTATGACTATTTGGTTTTTAGAAAAACAAACTGAGGTGGATTGCTAACAGGTAATGGGCTAAAAGGCTATTGGCAAATAGACAGTTCTGAACTCAGCTGAGCTATTTAATGTTAAGGAAATTGACAAAACCAGCATTAAAATAGGGTAGATAATGACTTGAAGAACCTTTTTAATATTCCCTTGAAGTTTATTATTTAGAAACTATCAAACAAAGCATTTTGACCTAAATTTAGATATATCCCATTTCAATCGAAATAAAAACAAGAACATAAACCACCCCAAAAAATATATTCTTGTCAGTAAATGAACTTCACGTCTATCCAAGGTCAACACGAAATCATACTCGATTCTAGTTGAGAAATACAAGTTTCAAATAATTTGATAATTTTAATAATACTTGATGCTTAAAATTTTGACCATTCTAAACTTTGATTGCACTTTCAAAATCGACATGTAAATTGCATGGGGGGAAATTGTTTAATTATTTCAAATTTCGCGCACCTAATCTTTCAATAAAGAAACAGAGTATGCTATAATATAAGGCAGTTGAACCTAAGGTATGAGGGAGAAGAAATAATTTAGAGATCATATATTGATACTCACAAGATTATTTATCCAACAATTTGTAACTTCAACTTTATAGGTGGCTTGTAGGTCAATTTTTAAATCTTTTTTATCAACGTATTGGGTAAAGATTCGTTTGCGATTGTTATATTCTACGTGTGGTTCATTACATCATATAATTGTACTTTAAAATGATATGACAATAATTTTGAAACGGAAACATGACATTTGCTCTAGTTTAAATGGAATAGAAACTTATATTGAGGGTACATATAGGCTTGCTGTTTAGAAACACTAAAAAATGGCATGGTTTAAAGTTGAATCGAACGTGTATAAGCGTGCACTTAAAAGAGAGGTGAATGACAAAAAATTTAATTTTATTATGTTATTCATCACCATATATACACACATTCAAGTGACTAGAAAGGAGTAGAACATATATATAAACTACATAAGATGCAAAATTTTGAAATCAATTATTGACCTCGATCATAGAGAACTTTCCTAAATAATTCTAACATTTTAATATGATTCTAAATTATACGTTCGTAATAATGTTGATGATGACACTCTAATCAATTAATACAACATGTCTAACAATAAGTGTATAGTATGTTTGAATTAATTTTTTTGGAATAGTTAATATGAAATTTGTTTCCCATCAATTTTTTGAAATAAAATTATTCAATCGTTTCAAATGACAGTAATGCCTTTTATTAAAATATTATTTAGGCAAAATTGATGATATTTTCGATAATATAGTATCTATTGTCTTAATGACAAGTTAGACGATTATTTCTAAATTGACAAAAAAAAAAAAAAAAAAAATCCTTGTTTACTTTACCTAGTTTATCAGAAATACTTAAATAATTCAATATTCATGCAAAATGATTAGAGAGAATATGGTAACATTTAAAAAAGGTACTAATGCTACAAAAAATCGTACATGTTGATTTTCTGAGCTTGAGAATTGAGAATGAGCACTAACAGAATCTTCTAGTACCTGAAACAAAAGCATCGAACTGTGTCCTTTTCGCCATTTCGATACTTAAGTTAGAAAGAATTTATACAAAGGGCTATATGTTGAAAATTATATAAAAGCTTACCTAAATAATAAATTGGGGAGTTGTATTTATAGAGGTAGGTAGCACACTCCTGGTATGATTAAGTTATTCAAACACCTAAGAGTCCTACCATGCTTAGGAGTTGCAACTTGATTGAGGTTGTACTATTGATGCATTTGGATAAAATGAAGCTTTTGTTATAGAGTCCTATCATAATAGGACAGATTAGTTATTGCAGGATTCAACCTTTGTAGAATTGGATAAGCATTATCCTAAGGGAAAGTCCTAATGGATCAAGTGTTGTTGGGTATGAGGTCAAGGCAAAACCTCAAGCAAACCCCAAGATAACGGGAAATGTTCTTGCCCAAGGAAATAGGCCAACAAGTCTACAGGATGGAGGGTGTGCCATCATGTGCACGAGGAAACACGTACCCAAGGTACCATGCTCGAGGAGATAAGATGAAAATTGGTGGAATGGACAACATTACTCCTCGGGTGTAAGTGTTCAGGTCATGACATATTTTGGAAACATCAGTTGCGCCCGTGCATCCATGTCAGAAGCTTGCGCAGGATGCGTAAGTTTTTCGGATGAGATGCATATTCTTGAACCAAGAACGATCAACCTTGAGATAAAACTGAACAATCTTAGCATGGGCATGGATAGCCTTGGAATAGGCATGATCAGCCTTTGGGACAGACATGATCAACCTTGAGACATGCATGATCAACCTTTGAAATAGGCATGATCATCCTTTGATATAGACATAATCGGCCTTTGGAATAGGCATGATCATCCTTTGGAACATACATGATCAACCTTTGGAATGGGCATGATCAGCCTTTGAAATAGGCATCACCAGTCTTGAGTGAAAGGTCATGCTGGAGCGTGTAGAGTGATAATTCATCAAGTCCTTCATACTGGATGAGCGACACGTGTCCCAAAATCAAAGGTCATGATCATCAACCTATTGGGCCACAAATGGGCTTAGGTTGGATGGATGTCACCTAGCATGATTGGAGGGCTAAGATCTCACGACCTTTGGTATTACCCGGGGGCCTATAAATATCCCTTAACCCCACTCATTTGTCAGATTTCTCCTTTACAAACTATCCTCGGACAACCTCGGGCTTTGTATTTGTTTAAGGTAAGTCCTCAAGACTTTAAGATAAATTTAAGCTTCCATTTTCTTAGAAATGTCTACTGATAGTTCGTCAGGGTCGAGTTCAACACCCTAGTAAACAGGCCATTCTATAATTCTAATGGTCGTTCCTTTAGATACCAGGTCGGTTCTTACCTATCTTGAGTTTAGGTGTCGATACAAAGAACATAAGGTAATCTGTATCACGAGAGAGTTCGAGATTATGCCCGAGTATGATATTAGGACCCCGAGACATGGGGATAAGGTAGTTAGAGCTCGGGAAGGGGAGTTGGTGGTTTTCAGAGAGGCTTTGGAAGACAGGCTTAGGTGGCCTCTTTACCTCTTTTGTGTGGAATTCCTGGTCGCGCATTATATGTGCCGTGGGCAACTTGTTCCCAACGCCTGAAGGATTATATACTTTTTCATAGCTTGTAGGGCTTTGTCCATATCTCCTAAGCTCGACATCTTTAGGATGGTCTTTGAGCTTAAATCCTTAGCAGGTTACAATTTTTTTGTGTATTTATCAACCTGAGGACAGTTTAGGACTCCCAAAATGCCGAGCATTCGTCAGGGTCGAGTTCAACACCCTAGTAAACAGGCCATTCTATAATTCTAATGGTCGTTCCTTTAGATACCAGGTCGGTTCTTACCTATCTTGAGTTTAGGTGTCGATACAAAGAACATAAGGTAATCTGTATCGCGAGAGAGTTCGAGATTATGCCCGAGTATGATATTAGGACCCCGAGACATGGGGATAAGGTAGTTAGAGCTCGGGAAGGAGAGTTGGTGGTTTTCAGAGAGGCTTTGGAAGACAGGCTTAGGTGGCCTCTTTACCCCTTTTGTGTGGAATTCCTGATCGCGCATTATATGTGCCGTGGGCAACTTGTTCCCAACGCCTGAAGGATTATTATATACTTTTTCATAGCTTGTAGGGCTTTGTCCATATCTCCTAAGCTCGACATCTTTAGGATGGTCTTTGAGCTTAAATCCTTAGCAGGTTACAATTTTTTTGTGTATTTATCAACCTGAGGACGGTTTAGGACTCCCAAAATGCCGAGCTCCTTCATGGAGTAGAAGAAAAAATACTTTTTCATCATTCCTCAAGATCCTAATCACCCTTTTGGTCCTCGATGTGCTATCCCAGACACTTTTTGATTTAACAATTGGCAAGCCTATTTCGAAGTTTTAGAAATGGATAGGTAGATGTTGGAGGATCTCGAGCCTTTATGTTATATCTTGATGACCTTCTAGATGATGATATCCTCGATCTAGAAAACATGAAAGGACTCGCAGTAGGGTTTAATTGCTTTTCTTTTATTCAATCATTTGATCTCAACCATTCCTCAAGCTAATGCCTTGTCATTTTGCAGAAGCTATGACTTTTGGTCCTTAAGTATTAAGATTGGTGGAGAGCCAAAAATCAAAAGTTTCTCAGCCAACGTTCCTAGGTCAGAAGAAAAGGAGAAAGAGATCTAGAGAGAATACTCTTGAGGTAAGGAAAGGGCCGGATGAGACATCCGGTGTTACTTCTCAAGTGCTAGCGATCGAGCTCGATGCAAGTACCTTGGTAAGTGTTGCTAAGGCGAGAACAATAGTTGTTCACCTCGAAGAGGAGGTCATACTACAGCCTCTTCTGGATGTCGAGGAGGGAGAGAGTTGCACCTTTCTATTCGATCTTGTAGCTAAGTACCAAGAAATAGAGCTCAAGTAAGGGGTCAAGAGACTACAGTCTTTGGTATTGAAAGTGTCTTCCGTCATGTTCATGCATAAAGTCATATTTTCCAACTTTCTAACCTTGAGGTTTGCTCATACTTTTGTAGACGTTGAGCGTGGCTTGAGAAATGTTGCTGAATGGGAAACCTGATTCTCGAGAGTTGGTCGAGCTCAGAAATGCATTGAGGTTCAGACCCGAAGAGTAGCTGAACTCGAAGTTGAGAGTGGCCAAAATGTAAATAAGATAGCCAAGCTCAAAGTTAGGCTGCGCCAAGGTCGGGATGAGATAGGGGTGGTAAAGGACAAAGTCAAGGATGCCAACTCGAACTCGAGCAAAAAATAAAGAATTTTGAGCTAAAGCTTGAAGAGGCTCGGGAAAAGGCTATTGAGGACTTTAAGAAGTCCGAGGAATTTATGGCACTAAAAGGGGAGAATGCTATGGGTTCGTACCAATTTACATTCAAACAGGTAAGTGCACTGCTCAAGGCTCGAATGCCTAATATCTAACCAGCTGACCTTTAGCCAAACCCAGAGGTTACGTATGGTCTCGAGCTCTCTAGCTCAGAGGGAACGATGGTCGAAGATGGGGCTGAAGATGAAAATGATGTTAAATAGGCCATTGATCAACGACCTAGACTAGGTTGTATCCCTATTTGATTATTATTTTAACCTTTCATTTTTGTATGCTATTTAAGTACATTGCCTGATCAGGGCTCAAAAATTTGTTTTTAGGTATGAGTGATGTTAGTTTTTATATCGATGCTTCAAAATTGTTCATTTCTCTACCACCCATTTGTATTTGTATCGAGCTTGAGCTTCTTAACACGATTGTAAGCTTAGCATTAAAATTTTAATAAAGTTAAGTGCCCAACTCGAGGAGCTTAGATTTATTAGTTTCGAGCGTTAGTCAAAGTATTAGGGCAGTCTAGTGCAAATGACAATTTTAAACCAGTTGCCAACTCGAGGAGCTTAAAAATGCAAAGCTCAATTAGAAAGTTTAAGCAACTTGAGAAAATCTTGGATTACCAAGTTATAAACTCGAGGAGCTTGAAAAGTTTTTGAGGTTATGTAATCGAATACTATAGCTAGAGATTGTAAAAATGGGATGTGTGTTCAGCGTTATTCTAGTGTAAAGTAATGAACACAATCGATCTATATGCCCGACCACTTTAGGTTTAGTAACTATTTCTGAGCAGCTAAGGAAATCCAATGATCCCTAGCATTGATCCATAAGGGTTTGACAACTAGCATGTTCGGGAAGATAGCTCAAGTAAATGCCTTGGTCTTTAAACCTTTGTATAGGGCAGGATTTTGAGATTTTTGTACAGGGCAAGGCTTAGATGTGCTTGCTAGGGGCAAGATTTTGCGATATTTGCATGGGGCAAGGCTTTGCGATGTTTGCTAAGGTAAGGTTTTGAGTTGCTTGCACAGGACAAGGCTTTGATATGCTTGCACGGGCAAGGCTTTAAGATGCTCGCACGAGGTAAGGCTTAGATGTACTCGCACGGGGCAAAACTTTGAGATGCTTGAGTGGGGTAAAGTTTATAGATGCTTGCGCGGGGTAAGACTTTGAGACACTTGCTTGGGGCAAGGCTTTAATGTGTTTAAACAAATGCTTGCGCGGGGCAAGACTTTGAAGTGTTTCCTCGGGACAAGGCTTTGATGTAGTTACTCGAGGCAAAACTTTGATGTGCTTGTATGAGGAAAAGCTTAGAGGTGCTTGTTTGTAACAATGCTTTGAGGTGCTTGCTCAAGACAAAACTTTGATGTGCTTGCATAAGACAAGGCTTGATGGTACTTCAGATGGAAAATAAACTTTATTGGGATAAGTCCCCGACTCCAACTAATCTAAATAAACTCATCCTACCTCAAAAGTAAACATGGGCATGCAGGCCCGACCAACGGACGGTAAAAAGACTCGAGGCATGCAAACTCGACAAAGTAAAACATGATAAAGAAAAAACAATCTATGAAGTAAAGGTAGAGAAAACTACTTGTAATAAATTTTCAGTATTCTATAGTATTAGGAATGGTCTTCTTGATGTGTCTCTTAGGCTGTATACTTATTTACGGACTTGTCGTATGACCTCAAAAGATCCTTCCCAAATAAGTCCAAGCTTGCTGGGGACATGTCGGGCTACTTCGGCTTTTCTTAATACGAGATCTCCAACTCCAAACCTTCTGGATCTCATCTTATTATTAAGGTGTCTGGTTTTTCTATTTTGATAAGATGTAACCCTTATGGCAACATGTTTCCCTAGATCCTTAAGAAGTTTAAGGTGCTCCATCATGTGTTCCTCAGATTCGACCTGAGGCTGGGCAGTCTAACTTCAATTGAAAATGTAACCTCAACACCCAATGCTAATATGAAAGGGGCTTCTCCCGTCGTGGTTTTGTGAGGTGTTCTATACGTTTAAAATATAGAGGATAATTCGTCAAACCAAGCGCCCATGGCATTCCCGATCCTTATTTGGAGGTCTTGCAATATAATTCGATTCATTATTTTGGCTAGGCCATTGCTTTGAACATGTGAAGCTGATGTCAAACGGTGATCAATCCCAAAGTTGGTGCAAAAATGTTCAAACTATGGATTATCAAATTGTCGCTCGTTGTCAGTTATGATGACCTTGGGTATTCTTAACCTGCAAACAATGGACTTCCAAATGCATGACCTCAGATTGGGCTCTGAAATTGTTGCCAGGGGCTCGGCCTCTGCCCACTTTGTAAAGTACTTCACTGCTATGGCAACGAACTTCAATTAACCTCTGGTCACTGGGAATGGGCTATGGATACCCACACCCCATTGTTCAAATGGAGCTGTACAGTGGATGAGGGTAAGGTGCTCGACTAGAGAATGGATGATGTTTTTCAACCCTCTGATACTTGTCACTTTCTTAACATAGTCTATGGCATATTTCTTCATGTAGGCCAATAATACCCATATCTTATAAGTTTGAAGGTTAGGGCCTAAGCTCCTTGATGATTCCCACTCACTCCTTCATGAACTTTCGCTAGGGCTTGGGATGATTCCCACTCACTTTTTCATAAACTTTTGCTAGGCACCTAAGGTACAGAAGAGTGAAACTGCTGTGAAACAAGACTCCTCTAATCATGCAATACCTTGTTGTTAGGATTGGATGTTCCTTGCTGTCTGTGGATCCTCTGATAAATTTCTATTGGTTATAAATTCAACTATTGGGTCCATTCATGAGGCTCATAATCAATGTCTATAACATAGGGTGTTTGATTTATGCTTGGTTCCATCACAAATTTGATGTAGACTATTTTATGAAGACCATCAACTCTCATAAAGACGAGTCAGGACAAGGCATCGACCTTCAATTGTTGGCTCGAGCAATCTTTATAATTTCACAACTCTTGAATTGCCTATGAAGATCGTGAATGTTTAGGCAATATAAGCTCATCTTTTCGTCTTTCCTTTCAAATGTACTTTCAATCTGGCCAACCAAAAGTTACGAGTCTCTAAAAATTTTGACGTGTTCAAGTTCAATGTTATTTGCGAGCTCTAGATCAATGACAGCTGTCTCGTATTCTGCCTCATTGTTCATACCTTCAAATTCAATTCTGAGTGCACATAGAATTTCTATAAGCTTGTCCGGACTAATAATTATGACCCTTGCACCCGAACCCGAGGAGTTAGATGCTCCATCTACAAATATCTCTCATGTGTTTGTAGCAGCTATCTCCTAGCCTTTGAGGCATTGGGTTAAGATTTGTTATGAAGTCAGCCAAAGCCCATGCCTTGATAGAGGGTCGGGGCTTGCACTCTATATCAAATTCACCAAGTTCAATTGCACACTTCAACATTCCTGAAATGTCGGGCCTCTGGAGTATGTGCTTGAGTGGCTAATTCGTGAGCACCATAAATAGGTGAGATTGAAAATATTGTCGCAGTTTTCGTGCTGCTATGACAGGGAAAGAGCAAGTTGTTCGGCCAATGCATATCTGGTCTCTGTATGAATTAATATTTTGCTCACATAATAGATTGGTTGTTAAACATTGTTGAGTTTTTTCACCAATATACCACTTACAACATTTTGAGAAACTACCAAGTACAAAAACAAAGTATCTCCAGGCTTTGGTTTCGTGATAACTGGTGGGGTTGCCAATGTCTGTTTGAGCTCTTAGAATGCCTTCTCACATTCCACTCGATGTTTTGATTATCTCTGAGAACTTTGAAAAATGGAAAGCACATATCTGCTGTACGAGACATGAACTTGTTCAAGGCAATGACTCGACCTATTAGTTTTTGTATGTTTTTCTTGCTCCTGGGTGATTCCATAGATGTCAAGGCCTGTATCTTATTCAGATTGGCCTCAATTCCCCTGTACATGATCATAAAGTCCAAGAACTTACTCGAGACTACCCCAAAAGCATACTTTGTCGGATTTAATTATATTTTTATATTATCAGAGTTTAGAAAATACTTCTTCAAGATCAGCGTTATGTTAAGCCATAAGTTCAATATTGCGAGATAGATAGCTTATAAGTTCAGACATAAAAATGACATCAAGATCTTGACCAACCGTCACTTTTTTACAGTGCTCAAGCTCGATCTCTGCCAATTCTTCCATAGGAAAAAGTCTTCCTTGCTACTCGAGCTCGAGATTGGATGATGCAATTTACATTACGTTAGTGTTTATTCTCCCAAACACAAGGAATAAAGCACTACCTAGTAACTAACTGGTCTCCACACACAACGCCTACACCATTACTTGTAGGTAACTTCATAGCAAGATGGAAAGTGGAGACAGTAACTTTGATCTTGTTGAGCAAAAGTCTCCTAAGAACGGCGTTGTAAGCCATCGAAGCGCGAACTGCTTGGAAAGATGTAATTTATGTCACTTACTTCTGACCTTTGCCTAAGGTGAGAGGAAGATTGACGACACTCACTGGGATGATGGTTCCACCTCCGAACCCCTGAAAGGGGGTTTTTTACTGCTTTGAGCTATTTGGCCAAAATTCACATTCTAGCAAAGGCCTCATGAGAAAGTATGTTGGAAGCGCTTTCATTGTGAATTAAAATCCTCTTTACCTTAAAATTAGATATGATGTCTGCTATGACTAAGGCATCATCATGAGGAGATGATGTGCCTTCCAAGTCCTGTGACCTAAATGTTATGTCTTCAAAGTTGTCATGAACTTGCCTTGAAGTTCAGGTGTATTTCCGACCATACTACTATAGGCTTGTCATTCTCCCGACTATAATGTTAATGGTTCTTGCAATAGGCTTGTCATTTTTCCTACCTTCGGGGACCTTCCCCTTATCACGATTATTTCTTAGGCGTTTGGCATGACTAACATAAGCACCTAGGAATCCCTTTTTGATTAGTACCTTAATCTCCTATTGTAGGGCCTTGTAATTCTCCGTAGTATGCCCATGGTCCCGATGATAATCGTGATACTTATTCTTGTCTTGAGTATTAGGAGGGGACTACATCCTTGAAGACAATTTAAGCTCCTTCATATCATTGATCTCCTTCAAAATGTTAGTCCTAGAAGTGTTTTACCTGGTGAATGACGTTGACGATGTCTAATGTCTCTGCTTATTTCTAGGAAGTTCTGGCCGGAGATTAGGATCATGCTGTCTTTTTTGTTCGAGCTTTTCTGAGGTCGGATGAGGAGTTCTCCTAGGATTCAATGTCTCCTCCATGTTAATAGATTTTTTTGCTCGGGCAAGGAGCTCGGTTACTAACTTAGGAAGGGTTTTGACAAAAATATTTTGAATGTCTCACATCTTATGGCATATGTGAGGACGGAGACAACTGTTGTAATATGTAGGTCGGTATGTGAAGTCTTTCTTTATTGAACCTCATTATGAAATTACGTAGAGATTCATTCAGTCCTTGACAAAGTAGCATGAAGGAAGCAACAGTTTCCCTAGTACATTTACTACTTGCAAAGAAGGCAGAAAATTTGTCGGCCAAATCTAAGAATGAGACAATAGAATTGGGCTCTAGAGTAGAGAACCGATTCCTGGCAGCATTAGTCAAAGTTTTGGGGAAAGCTTTACACATTACCGGATCTAGTGCTACTTGCAAACTCATGACATTACTATATACGTTGAGATGGTTGATCAGGTCCGTAGTTCCATTTTATTCTTTTATGCGGGGATACTTGAATCTGTCGGTAAGAGATGCGATAAGATCTCTGGAGGGAACAGTGTGTTAGGGGATGAAACATGTTGGCCCCTGAGTATTTCGAAGCATACCAGTTGCAATCACGTCCTGTATGATCCTGACAAGTTCAGGGAACTCCATAGTAAATGATCTCGAGCCCGAGACCATGTGAGGTATGCCCATAGTTCTGGCATCATCATTGCCAGGAATAGGTTGTGGAGCTCGAGCATTTGACATAAAACCACCATGTGGTGCTAGTGCTCGATGCAGATTTCTTTAATTTTGGAACTGAGTTAGCGTGACAACTTGTTGGTGGATCTCCTCAAATGCCCTAGGAGTAACAACTATTAGTGGTCGTGTTGGTTCTCCTAATGATTCCTCCTGCAGAACCGGAGGATCTTCATTAGGGGGTTGGTTGAGGACATATGAACTTTCTGGAAGGTGTCCTAAAAGTGTATTAACCATGGCTTTTGATAGCGCTTGCCACAAATGGCGCCAATAATGATACTAAAAATCGTATCCGTTGATTTTTCAGAATTGAGAATGAGCATGAATAGAATCTTTCAGTACCTAAAGCAAAGGTGTCGATGTGTGTCCTCGTGCCCCTCCGATACTTAAGTTAGAGAAAAAAATTATGCGAAGGATAATATGTTGAAAATTATGTAAAAGCATATCTGAATAATGAATTGAGGTTCTGTATTTATAGAGGTATGTAGCACACTCCTAATAGAATTAAGTTATTTAAACTCCTAAGAGTCCACTATACTTAAGAGTTGCAACTCGATTGATGTTGTACTATTGATGCGTTTGGATAAAGATGAAATTCTGATGGTAGAGTCCCATCAGAATAGGACATATTAGTTATAGCAGGACTCAACCTCTTTGGAATTAGATACGCATCATCACAAGGGAAAATTCTAATGGATCAAGTGTTGTTGCGTACGAGGTCAAGGAATAACCTTGAGGAGACCCAAGCCAACGGAAAACGTTCTTGTCCAAGGAGATAGACCGACGAGGCCTACATGGTGGAGGGTGTACCATCACGTACCCGAGGTACCATGCCCGAGGAAATTAGACGAAAATTGGTGGAATGGAAAACATTACTCCTCGGGTGTAAGTGCTCGGGTCATGACATATTTTTGGGAACATCAGGTACCTTTCCAAGAATTGACAAAAATATTGAAACAAGTGCACAATATTTAGAAAATGAAATGTACTGAACACATTTTAATCTCTCTCTAAAAGTGATCTCTCTATGTAATTTCCGCTAATTTCTTTCAATGATTCTCTTGTACAAACAATTATTATAGTTTGATAGGTAGTACAATTAACACAATTAGATAATATAATAAATAAGATTCAAACTTCTTTTCTTTTCATAGTGTTCAATATTATTCCATCATTCTATAGACCAATCCTATATAAGTAGACATAATTTGTTACCAAAATGAAGATTATAGTTTTCAAAAAATCAATATGAGGTGTTTGATTAAATGCTAAACAATTAGGTATAGAATCCACAAGTATGAGAACATGTCACCCATTTAATCGCGAATAAACCATGGCTAGTAATTATTCTAGGAATCTCAACATTTAGTGGGGAAAAATAATTTATTAGACGTATTATTTTAGAAAACCTTATTTTATTTTATTTTATCCCAAAATTTTAATATCTGTAATTGAGTCTTGAAATTAAGAAGATGCCATTGTTGAAGATAAAGAATTGCCAGCCAAAGTCTAAACATGTGCAACAACTAATAAATGTACTTCTCCTATTTAAATGATTCTTCATGTTGTGCTGATATATTAAATAAAATTATTAAAATTCAATCTAAAGATTTTTATTCTAAATGTATTATTTCTAAGATCTTTTGCGGTTGAATTACTTCTTTTTTATACAATTTTACAATGTAACGCTACTCTTATAATCCTAATTGATTTATAATTTGGATGGAAAAGAAAACATTGAAGAAGTTGAATATATTTCATAAGCATTTTATATATACATTCTATATAAAATAAGAAACGAAGTATAAAGTGGAGTAGTTGTGCTTCAATCATTTTTTTTTCAAATTGAAAAGTTTATGTATTGAATATTATTTAAAGTGGGTAGTAGTTGAGCTTAATTAATATAGTATAATAAGTGCAACTAGGCACCTTTCTGTGGTATTTAATTAGCTTATAATACAAATGTAAATAGATCTTTAAACTTCTATAATAGTCCAAAATTCATCTAGTTGTCACAATTTAAAACAAGGAAAAAGGACAATCAACTGTTTGTATTAACTTTACCTCTCTATAGCATTAGCTTGACTGATTAAGTCCCTATTCGTATCACCAAAAAATTTAATTAAAATTTAAATCAGAGTTAATCGTTAATTTTAATCACTCATTTCATAGGACTCACAACTTTTTGATCACATATTCCATCAATTTTTTTCAAAATCTACTAAAAATCTGATTTTAATCTCTACTAAACGAGGCTAAATTTCTTGTGAAAAATAGGGTATGTCTGTATGAGCTCGATCTAACTTAGTTCAGTTTTGATCTGAGAAGAGTGTCATCCGCTAACTTTGTTTGCTCACTTTAATTGAAATTAAGCATTTTTAAGCCAATCTTTTTACTAAAAAATTCAACTAAATTATAACCCCCAATAAAGTTAGTTGAGCTCAAATTCTTCATTTCCCATACTACATCGTTTTAGGCAAAAAAAAGATGATTTTGCCATTTATCTCTAAAACGTGATCAGGTCCAATTAACTTCAATATAATTTCTAAAATCCGCAATGGTCCCTGACATTTAAAGAAATTGCAACTAAGTCTGAAACATTTCTAACGACTAATATCTCATTTTTATATTAATCGAACTTAAAATTACATTCCAGTCATGCATTAATAAACCATGCTAAAAATTTTGGTATGTTACACTAGGCACTCAAGTGGCTTGAGTTCTCATGAAGTGTCACAACTAATTGAAGTGTTACACATTGTCAAACCTCACAACATCATATACATAAAGGGTTCATTTCATTATGCAAGGTACACATTAAGAATCCCTTTAAAACTTTTTTAATTCAAATTAACGTAATTAGATTCCATCCAAACCTATTGACACCAACATTATTGGGTGGGCTAGGACTGGCAAACACAAGCATAATTAAATTCTGGTTCAAGTCATCGCCAATCCTCCTTCAGATTAGAAACAAGTGGCAATAGATTTGCGTGTTTCACTTACATGGTCATAATTGTTGAGTACAATTCAGATAAACATGGAAAATTAGGATTTTGGTACCACCCTTCTTCGATTTTTCGATAAAAAGATATATGATTATTTCCATAAATCTCATAACAAGTACTTGAAGAACATTCTCTGTAAACTTGGACGAAAGTTTGTTTGAAGTAATAACGGGGTAGATCTAGTCACCACCCTAGCCATAAAAGACTACCTAAATTGGTTTATTGAATTGTTAAATTCTTGGAACACATGACAATCATATTTTTCAAAAATAATATTGAAAACTACTACTTCAAGAGAGAAAAATAACGTGGTTAGCCACCACCCACCCTGTCTTAATCAGCTAAACGTAAAAGTCGAAACCTTGCATCTTTTGGCGATTGCAAGGGCAGTTTCCTAACTTAATATCAAGAAAATTCTTGGTCATTATAACAAAAATGAATGGTTTACATTCACATCTAGAACGTATTTGTTAACATCTACTAACATATAAACAAGTCAAAATGTTTATAACTAAGAAAAATACATGATATACATCCAAATATAAAACGAATACAAGTTTCAGTACATCATATATATTTAATGGTTCACAATCCTCATTAGTTATTACTGAAGAAACAAATATTCTCCACCACTCATTTATTACAAAACCGTAGTTTTCCTAACCATTTTGATTATTCACTAGCAATTTTAATAATACACTTAAGTGGATATCCAGTAGTGTAAAATTGAGTGTAAATTGGTATTTTCAAAATTATTTTTGCATCCTCATTTACATCTCAATGGATCTAAATCCATGTTCTACTCCAGCGGAAAAATCTAAATCCACTTTTTGTCTCTTATGGATGTAAATTTACATATTTTTTTATATCTTATGTCGAAAATGCAATTTACATCTCCTTTGTATCTCTCCATTGAAGATATTTTTGATCACTTTGGAGAATTAAATTTTTATTTTACACTACTATTGAATATGCTAATATATTGTTTCATATAAGACTTAACATAATGATATTGTATTAAGTCATTTTTCTTTATAATATTGTACAATACTATGCTATGTGACTTGCTAAACATTCTAACAAATTTGTTATTCCACGGTTTTATTTAGAAGTCAATGCGTATATTGGTTATAGTCGGCTATCCGCCAACTAATCTAGTATCTTACGTAATTAATCATGCATGTAAATTAACATAATTGCGGGACCACATGATCATTATAAAAATAAATAATTATTGCCAAAACGAAACAAGGTTCGCTGGCTCAATAAACAATTATTGGCAAGAAAGAAGAATAACATGTAATTAATGTCACCAATAATGTCATTAACTTCTCGAGTCGTCGTGTTCCAACGGACCCTTAAAGGGTCTTCAAGAGTCTCTTTAAAAGTCATATATTCTTTATTTCAAATAGTCAAATATTGAAATTAGGATCCAATAGACACTTTAGTTTTAACTTTTCAAAATTGATAATGACATTCATCTAGGCCGCTGATGGGTAGTAGTCCAGGTGCCATAACCTTATTGGACATCATAAATGGACTTTGATCCTTACGTTTTAGAGATTCAATCACTTAATATCATTTAATTAGAGATTCAATCACTTAATATCATTTAATTGACATCGAGATTGTTGACCATCAATAATTTAGATGGCAAAATAGAGGAGTTTGGCTCTCTATTTTTGGAGAGTCAAACTAACTCTCTATTTGTATTTTATCATTTATTGTATTTAATAAAATTGTAAGTTTCAATGCTCCACTAATTAAACTACACAAGTTATATTGAATATTTAAATTATTGAAATTCGAAAAATATTTATTAATTTTTAAATACATATATTAATACAAGTTGGGGACAATTGCAGCCACATTTCCAAATATTTCATTTTGTCTCAGACTATACATAAATCTTTAGTTTGTGTCAACCATAATTCCAAACCTTTCAAAAATTCACATTTGGATGAAAAATGGACGGAATCTGCTAGTTAAGCCATCAGTTGACCTAAGAAAAAGGAAAAATTGATAATTTCAACCAATTAAAACTAGGGCATTTTCATCATAACACATATTTCCTTTTAAAAAATCAAATATATCAGTTACGTATTTTCATTTCCCATTGTTTAACGTCATCACTGTATAACATCGTCTTCTACAATGGACCCTGAAGAAACCCACAAACACGACGATAATCCATCAAATTTTGGTTATCATCTTCGAGGTGCTCTTCTCCAACCTGAGTAAGGTGAGTGATTTTTGAATTTTATCCATTTAAGGTTATTCACTGTGTTAACTAATGGTGTATAAAATGTCTCTCTTTAATGTAAACTTCTAAAAATTTGAATGTTTTCATGACTTGGAACGTCATAAATATTGTAATCGCTTGTTGAGTGCATGTACATTGCTAGAAAAGAAATAGTGACACGATCTGTCCCAAGTTACCCTAGTGGACCTGACACGTGTCATGCGCCGATGATAGATATCAGCTAAGTGCTAGACCCACCATCAAGGCAACTATGAACTGCTAAAATTGTGATACACTTTTATAAAAATTTTGACAGAGTTTTCCCTATAATAAGGACTAAAACCACCTGAAAAATACCAATAATCTCAAACCAGTACATACAATTTTAAAACATGGTACATCAGCCCTCAAAACTTAAACTATTCAAAATGCAATACTGGAAAGTCGACCATTACAAATATTTTACAAACAAAAATTTCAAATGTAATCAAAATACCCAATATGTAGTGAGCCCGTGATATAGATACATGAATTACAATTTAACTCTTTTTGACTCAACATGCATGTATCTCAAAAGAGATATGAACTGAGNTCAAAACTTAAACTATTCAAAATACAATACTGGAAAGTCGACCATTACAAATATTTTACAAACAAAAATTCCAAATGTAATCAAAATACCCAATATGTAGTGAGCCCGTGATATAGATACATGAATTACAATTTAACTCTTTTTGACTCAACATGCATGTATCTCAAAAGAGATATGAACTGAGTAAATTGACAAAATGAATCGTACAATTAAAGACAA
>CAIGRN010096025.1:0-14158 GCA_903798345.1 Fraxinus anomala
AAGATCATTCAAGAGCTATAAAATTGGTCGAGGGTTGTTTGATAGATATTATTGAGAAAATAAGGATATGATATATAGTTAAAAAAAATAAGGAAAAATTATTAGTGTGATAAAAATATTATTTTATTGAAGAATGTGTGATTGAAAATGAATTTTAAAATAATATATTTTTAGAGAATGTGTGTCAAAGAGGGGTTGAGTAAGAGCCCCTTCAATATAGTTTTTAATACTAAACGCTCTATATTTTAAAGAGTTAATATTTAAAATTTATTTTTCTTATTAAGCCTATGTTTGAAACCCATTTTTTTTCCATTCTATTTCTCATTTTTTTTTCTCTTTCTTCATTTCAACCACACATTCTATTAATAAAATAATATTACACATAAACCTAAAAATTCTCCTTACTTTTTAACCACACAATCTTCCATCAATCACTATTCCAAAATTTTTTTTTAACCCAAAATGGGTGTCAAACAGGGGCTTAATTCTTATTTGATACACTATTCTAAAATTCATTTTTCACTCAAAATGGGTTTCAAACAGGGGCTAAATAAAAAGTAAGTTTGTTTAAAGAGTAGCAATGAGTCGGCCCAAGTCGACTCTCAAACCCATCCATTAGGCTCGGGTTAGTTCGTTGGTCCAATGGGCCCGAGCTCTGAGCACATGAGCTGAGTCAGGATCGACTTATTTCGTAAAAATTGAGCTCGGCTCGTGAGTCCTTTTAGATGAAAATTTAGAGACTTACGAAAAAAAATACTAAAACATTTAATGATGGGCAATGACTCATCACTTTTTAATTTTTATTACTACATTTGCAAGCTATTGGGGCAGTCTTTACGGACTTGTTTAGGCTTGCTTAAAGCAAGATAACAACTGTACACGTCATCACGAGCCGACTCATGGCAGGCTGTTCAATCGAACCAACTGGCTAGCTCGTGAAACTCATTAGTGGATCGCGTTTGGCTCGCCAAAAAGAAAGGAGCTCAACTTGGCTCATAAAAACATGGGCCCACGTCACTCATGACCCGGATTTTAACCAGTCAAGCAGCAAGGATCAAGAGTAGCTCCGCTTAATTGTCACCCGTAGTTTGGGACTCCAAATTTTTTGAGTCTATTTTTTAAATTATAAAGGGTGTTTTTAATTAGCTGTAAATTTCAATACTCTATATTTTAATTTATTCAAATCATATTTGAATTAATTGTCATTCACATATAAAAACATTATTTAAAAGAAAATACTGAGAAAAG
Organism: Fraxinus anomala; assembly: GCA_903798345.1. NCBI lineage: Eukaryota > Viridiplantae > Streptophyta > Magnoliopsida > Lamiales > Oleaceae > Fraxinus > Fraxinus anomala. Next base: position 1,249 of record CAIGRN010096025.1, read on the forward strand.
TTAATAAATATTTTTAAAAAAAAACAAAATAAAGAGTCAAAATAGAAATCAATATTGAATAACACAAAAAAAAAAAAAAATTATTATCTCTAAAAAAATAATGTTATATGTGCAAAGTGTTACGTGTAACTATATGACACAATTTTTAGGAGTAATGTCATTTTGTCCCTTCGAGATTATATTTCTAGTTTATGTGACGCTAATATGGCATTAAGGGCCTGTTTAAGTGGCATTTTTTTTTTTTTTTTGTGTGTAGAATGCATTTTGGAATGGTGGTTTGATGAAAAATGTGTGGTTAAAAATGAAAAAAAAAATTTGGATTGCGTGTAATATTATTTTATTGAAAAAATGTGATTTAAAAAAAAAGAAAAAAAATATAAAGATCAAACAAGGTCTAAATAGTGAAATTAAATGAGTAATTTAATCTCACATTTCATTTAGCATTTGATCCCATTTTTTTTTTCAATTACTCATTTTTCAATAAAATAATATTACGCACAATTCAAAAACTTTATTTACATTATTAACCACACGTTTTCCATTAATTTACTATAAAAAATGCATTTTATACTAAAAATGGCCATTATATGGTCAAAACAATATTTCAAATAGTGGCTTTTTAGAAGAATGGTTATTTAATGTTTGATCTTCCATTATTTTCAAAATATATTTTTCTATGTTATTTTCAATCATACGTTTTTTAAAAACATTTTCTAATTTTTTAACCACACAATTTTCATCAAAATACTATTTCAAAATGTATTTTTCATTTTTTTAAAAAAAGGGGACTCAAACATGCTCTAAAAACTAGAAAAAAAATTAAATTTGTGTGCATAATATTTTATTATGTAAATGTATGATTGTAAATAAGTATGTATAAAAACAAATTCTCAAATAATGGTCGACAAAGCTTAATCTTATTATTTGTGTACCATTATTTATAAAATTCAATTTTAATTATATATTTTCTCATTAAAATAATTTTGTACGTAAATTTAAAAATTTCACTACGTTTAAATCATACAATCTTCAAAAAAATCATTATTACAAAATTTATTTCTTTCAAACTGGGGCAGCTCACTTGGTTAAAGGTTCCTTCGTGCGGTAGCCGTTGCTCCTCGTTTAGTGTACCGCCAGCTGGGTGCTTCACATGCAATCCTTCTTCCATTCTCACGTACTTTGTCCTTTGTTCTCCAGCACGTGACTCGTCCATCACACGAATGCTTCTTAATCAGCACATGGATAAGGGCGATTTCTGGTAATCAAGATAAGGGCGATTTCTGAAATAAATAGAATTTAAGGCTATAGATTGGAAAAATGCTATGTGTATCTTATAGTACACATAGAAGTGTTCATAAGGGACACGGACGATTTCTAGTAATTAAGTTATATCTATATTTTAATTCTGAAATAAATAGAATTTAAGGCTTTATAGATTGGAAAATGCTATGTGTACCACCCGACGCCCCCCAATAGGGGGGACATAAATATTTCTTATGGACACCTCTATGTGTATCACGTAGCACAACCCTTATAGATTTTACCAAGTACAAACTATTCTATTTATTTAAGCACATATGTGATGAAAATAAGCCTCTCATTTGGCCTTAGTTATTTAAGATTATAATTTTTAGAATAGTATTTTTTGAAAAATGTGTAATTAAAAAAAATTGAATTTACATTTAATATTATTTTATTAAAGAATATGTGATTGATAGGAAGAGAAAGAAAAATGAATTATAATTTTAATTGGGATTAAATTGAAGCTAAGCCCCTGTTTGACAATCATTATATAGATTTTTTTTTTAAATAGTAATTTTTTTGGATAATGTATGGTTAAAAAATAAAAAATTTAGAATTTATGTATTGAATGTTTTATTATGAGAATATATGTTTGAAAAAAGTTAAAAAAAAAAAGCTTTTTAAAAATGATCGTCAAATAGGGGCTAATTTAAAAAAAAGTTACTCATTTTGAAGGTGAAGTGTTAGACGTTCAAGAAAAGTGTTTCCAGATTTTTTTTATAAATAACAGTTAACAGTTTTTTATTGGATAATGGTAAAAAAAATAAAGGGTAGCAAAATTCATAGGGGTTCCTCTATTGGGAGGTGACCGACGCCCTCCAATAGGGGAGTGTCATTCATTCATTGTGGACACCTTTATGTGTAATGCTTATACATATCATTACTCAAAAAATGGGACTAATCAGTTGTTGTTAGTGCTGCACTTGTAGGGGATTCAACAGCAATTTCCATGTACAAAAGGAACTGCTCATTTTGATTTGTGTGTGGAAACGAGTCAATAAAATTGAATTAAGCTATTTTGTTAGAAAAAAAATTGATATCTTAAATTTTTTTATAGACAGCGTATCTTTACCACATTTATAGGAAATACAAGAAATGGTACTTGGAAATCATATATATGCATTGAAAATTACGATGGTAATTTACTCTTTTCAACGTGGAATCACAATTACAAGCCTGTTACATAAACACATTCAATGATATGATAAAAAATAAGGGAACAAGTGTCGACGCATAATTTGACAGTTTGAATAAAAAACACAACACCCACTATTGTTATCACATCATCTTATCACTTCCATCTCTATCCTTGAACCTGTCCAATGAACATTATTCTCACAATTAAGAGGGAAAATATTAAACCCTTGTCATATGGAAATTAAAATTAAATTTAAGTCGATTTTGATTAAAAAAAATTGTTGAAACGTGTAGTTGAAAAATTGTGCATTTCACAAAATATATGATTAAAATTAATTATTAATTAAATAAAATTAAAATCTAGATTTAATGCTAAATTTGGTGTGGGCTATATTGCTTAATATTTTATTTAGATTTCGAAAGTTACAAAATTCCTCGATAAGATATTGTTTTGGACTGTGTATGGGTCCCAATAACCAATAAAATCATATGTCAGACACGTCTTGGGTTACATTTATAGGAAATACCGAAAATGGCCTCGTTAATGTCGTTGCGGAAAAATTCAGTTGAACATGTAAATCACGTGTAGGTCAGTGTGCTGAATATTTTATTAAAATTTTGACTTTTCAAAATTACAAAATTGCTTGTAATTTACCATTTAGCATATCATGTCACGTGTACGTAAACTTTAGTATCAAATTTGAAATAAAATGACAATTTTTTATACATTAATTTTAATAATATTTTAAATAATTGATGACATAAATTTTGATATATTACACAATGTCAATCTTAATGTACCCTTTCAATGTATAAATAGTATAATTGTTAGTCGAATAACACATGGACTAAAATCTTAACGGTACTTATATAAAAGATACGATTGATTGATGAGTTGTGAATTCAGTCATGGTCCGGAAACAAAGAGGATGCTTCCTTTCACCGGAGGTCTTCATTTTTAAATTATTTTAACATATTACTTTGAAATAGACTTTTGTATCCAATCTTTTTTCTTGTCGTTTTTCTTATCTTTTACATTCAATTAATTAGAACTCATTGTCTTGATAATGGTTTCCTTCCTATACACATTTTCAAATGGTAAAATTATCTTTACACATAATTAAAATAAGTAATGAAAAAAAAAATGGTCCAACTGTGAATGCATCATCATACCATTTATATTGTGTCACGAAAGAGATAAAGGTTAGATCTTGATCATCAATCAACTTACCTCTTTACAAAAATTCAACGGAGTTGTTACCAAAGAAATTTGAATTTTTACCTATCTCTAATTAACCACGATTTTATTATTTGTTCCTTGTTATATTGGAAAAGTCACGTACATGATAAAAAAATAACCGTGTGAATGCATCATCATACCATTGAATAATAAATTATACCATTAAAGGAACAGTAATAACACGATGAATAGAAATTATATATATAAAAATGATAATAGAATCGCGATATATAACTTTAATATTTTTAGTAACGATATATAATTAATATTATCAAGAAACCGTTGACTCCAAAATGTCGCAATATGGAGTTATCAACGTAACCTGGTCAAGTTTTTTTTTTATTTCTTCCACTTGTCTTTGAACCTGCATAAATAACAATGTCAGCTCGGAAAAATAGCCATCCAAAAATTCCGCGCTTCGACCTTCAAGTAAGTCTCGAAATATCAAGTGCAATAGAAACAAAATGAATATAGACGTGATTTTCATTTAATGCATTTTCCTTCAAGTTGCATTTATATAAAAAATTAGGTTAAGGTCAAATATGACGTTTTGGCAATATTTGGGCACATGTTGCTTGCTGAATGGTGAGGGTTTCTGATTCTAGCACCTTCCATCCACGTGTCCCTTTTTGATTAGCGAGGTCGTTAACAATTAACTTATTTCTTGTTCGATTCTATCTTATAATTTTTAATAGTTTTGTTCTAAATGGCAATGGTTGGTAGTGATGTAGATATTTGTGACACGTGACCTTTTGGCTTTATCATGGTTTGTACGTGGTATCCACGTGAGGTGAGGTTGTATATAAAATTTAGAATAACGTTGCTTGAACATGTTCAATGGCAGACAAAAAATGGATAGATCGACTTGACAATTTTTTATTGATAGATTTTTGTTTTTAACTTTTTTTAACTGCAAATGAAAATTTGCCAAGTACATAAATGTCACAAACCCTGTCATTGACCCTATTTTTTCAGGAGAATTGTAAAATTTATATGCATGTTAGGCTTTAAGACTTAAATGTTTTCAAGCTTTGCTTCTGCGTCACTACTATAGTTGTCTGTAGAATTTCTGTTAAGGTGGTAGTTTTTGGTTCTTTTGTCCTTTTTAGCCAAGTTTCATAGATTTTGTGAACCTTGTAACTTATAACTTTTGAGAGTTTTCTGATTGTGCTATATTTGTTTCTTGTGACGAGGAAATAAGAAAAAATATGAAATCAGCTAGAGATGACAATTTAAAAAAAAAAACCCGGTCCCACCTTAGGTGAGAAACTCCCTAGGGGCAAAATTTGCTGCTCACGTTAAAAACATGCACTATACCGTCAAATTTCTATTATGAAGGCTATTATAAGAGCTAAAAATGATTTTTGATACAACTTCCCCATCAAAAGGTGAAATTAGGAGAAAGTTCTAGAACATTATGACCTAATTAATGTATTTTTAAAATTTTAATATTATTAAGGTCAAAGGATGTAAAATGGATGGGAATGTCGTTACGTTAAGCAATAGGGTTAGTAGACTGGGAAGTTCACAGGTGTTGAGTGTGACTTTTTTATTTTTTATTTTTTTTCAAATTGTCCAATCAAAATTTGATACGTGTCTTCTAAAAATAAAATATGCCAATAACCCGGTTCACGTAGCATTACTCATGTCATGATTCCCGTGGCATAATTTGTATAAGAACAAAATAATATTATATTGTCACATATGGGACCTGCTTACATTTGACTATTAAATTAACTAAAGAAACGGCTATAAGTGGGAGAATAATTCGCCGTTGGGAATGTTAACTCCAACTTGTCTTGTCCATTTGGACAATTTAAAATAAATTATACGGTATACACCTACTGACCCACATAGACACAAAAGTAGTTAAGTGGATTACAACTAACAAAGAGTCTAGTACAATATCAATGTTAATGGGATAATGAAGCCACATACGTCTCAATCTATGTTATTATTTATTGCAACCAAATTTTCTAGATTTTCTCCTTTGCTTGTAACGAATAGTTTGTTGGAAAAATTTCATCAAAGGTTCCTAACCTTTGTAGAAAGTATAAATAAAATCCTTAAAAGGAAACCTCGAGTTTTGAATTTTAAATCCGAAATAAGCACTTCAATAGTGCAAAACTATTCATGTGATGTAATTCTAACTTGAGTTTTGAATTTTCAATAGTTAGAGATCAAACATAAGGAAACCTCGAAAGCATGTCCAATGTATATCTTGAAAGGTAAATATCTCCATAACATCTATTCGTATAAAATTAAAAGTAACTAAAAAGTTAGGGAGTGTTTGCTTTGCTGTTTTTAATTTTCAATCTTGCAAAACACTGAAAATGTGTTTGGTCTGATAATTCTGAAAATGTATTCTCAAAAACAAAGAAAAATTATAACATAAAAAATATTGTATGACACACAACTTTAAAATGTATATATTACTTAATAATATATTAATATAAAATTTTTCTTTTTTTAATGAATATCAAATTTTATGGAATAAAATGTTAAAAAGTAAATTTTCAAAATTTCAAATCAAATGTGTTTTCTAGTTTCTGTTTTGATAAATGATTTTTCAAAATGACAAATCAAATGCATTTTTAGTAATATGAAAATAGACAAGGTTTCATGATGTGGAGCAATGTTGTTGACAGTTGGAGTGTTGGACTGTATTAACGTCTGAATCTTGTCACGTTAACCCTTCATATGTGACAACATTCAGACGTATGTCTATAACCTTTAATTAGTTTACACATGAAAAAACTTAAATAAAACGATCCTATATGTACATGTAATATGTTCGATCATTTAAATTATGACACATCAAATCCTAAACCGTTTAAATCACGATATCTCGGTATTCAAAGTCCACTTGATTTCTATAAATGTTGAAGTGTCATGATTTAAACGATTCGGGGTCTCAGATGTCATGGTCTAAAAGATCTGTCTTATCACGTGTAAAATCGTCCTACAGAAGACTTTCTCGTTTGATGCACATAGGCCTTGTTTACATCCATAAAGTTACAACTACTCAAATTTAATTTTTACACATTTACTCAGATTATAATAAAAAATTGGATTTGAAAATACTAAAATTTTGTTCAACTCTACTAAGATGATACAAATCGTGCTTAAAAGTCAAAATAATAATAAAAAGTTAAAACATTTATCATTTTAACTTTTAAGCTTGTCGGTAGGATTAGTTTCCTTATAAACAAAGAAGTCGTGATTAATGTGGCCAACTGTTATTGCAATTCCAGGTTTAACCAAACCCTATTTATATTAATAAATTCTTTTACAATAAACTATTACATAGTTGCCTCTTTTGAATGGATTTAGTTCCCTTACTAGAAAAGAAATGCGGTGAATTAGTACTTGTAAATATATACTACTTGCTGTGTACACTTTTGGTACAGGATTTTGTATTCAATGTCAAAGTATAATCCTTATACATTTTCCACTGCGATGAAACGTCAATGTAACAAGATTTTCCTGTTGTTTTTGTTGCTGCTTTTGTTATATTGCTATTCCATTTTTAGGATGACCGGTCAAGAAAACCCGTATCCCGAAACGGTCGAGAAAATAAACATATTCATATTAGGAGGACAGAGCAACATGGCTGGAAGAGGTGGGGTGGATGACAAAGAATGGGACGAATATGTGCCTATCGAATGCACGAGAAATCGAAGAATTCTTCGACTAAATGAAAATTCAGAATTGGAAGAGGCTAAAGAACCACTCCATTCAGGAATTGATGTGAATAAAACTTGTGGGGTTGGTCCAGGAATGGCATTTGCTAATGCAATATTGGAAAAAGACCCTAATTTTGGGGTCATAGTTTTGGTCCCTTGTGCTATTGGAGGGACAAGCATTACAGCTTGGTCTGGTTCTAATAGCAGCCTCAGAAGTCAGATGATTAAAAGAACTAACGAAGCTCTAAAATATGGTGGAAAAATTCGTGCAATTTTGTGGTATCAAGGGGAGAAAGATACAGAAACCGAAGTTGCCTCCTATTCATTTCCCAGTGAATACCAGATGTTTCTTCATCGTTTATATCAAGAATTGAAGTACCCCGAAATTCCATTTGTTCAGGTATTTTTTAGGGACTGTTTGACAAGGCTTTTACTTTTACATTTTGTAGAAAAGTTTTTGAGGAAGCTATTTTAATTAGTATTTGAAAAATGATTTCTAAAAGAATTTTCACTTTCGGAAGAGCTTATAAAAAAGACAAATTAGGTTAGCTCCCTTTAAATGTTTTTTGGTTAGAAGAAACACTTTTATAAAATTAATAGAACCGACCCAAAAGCAGTTTTTGAATCTCAAAATCTCATTTTGACATCTTCAAAATCACGTCAAACATGCCCTTAACTGAGCATATTTCAACAAGGGTGAGATCATATCAGAAATAATTATTTACCTCATACCTTAGAAGCCAAATTCTCATGATAGATAACTGTTGAGTATATTAATACAAAGGAACAAAATTAACAAATTTGTGCAAATTCTGAATCTTTGACTGACACTACATAAAAAAAATCCCAATTGATTGCACAGATTTGATCTGTATCTGAAGAATTTAAAAGAAAGAAACAGAAGTGCTTATAGGAAGAAATTGCAATCTTCAAATATAAGACTTTTTAAAATAGAAGAGAAGTACATCAGATAACATTTAATTTATAGCTAAATAAGGCTTCACCAACTGTTGATACGGTAAGAAAATATGCTATTACAATAATATTTATTTTGTTCGAAAGTGTCTAGACCATGTTTGGCTTTGCTTCTTTCTACTTTTATTTCATTCGAAAGAAGCGGCTTCTTTGTGACCTTTTTGGCCAAACTCGACTAAAAATTTGCTGGTGCGCCTATTCAAAGAAGCGCTCGTACTTACTTTTTTGGCCAAACTTGATTAAAATTTTTGTCTTGACCCTTCTTAACGCAAAACAAGCAAGGGTTTATCTACTTTTGTAGCATTTCAACTAAACCAAATACGCATTAAGAAATTGTACATAGTCAAGCCAAAAGTAATTCTCATATTCGTGTTAATGTTGGTGTAAAGGTAGCATTAGCATCAGGACAGGGAGAAGCAGATTGGCTGGAAAATGTTCGAGCAAGTCAAATTGCAATGAAGAATGTTATAACTGTTGATGCCATGGGACTCCAAGTTGGAGAAGATGGCCTCCATCTCACCACCAACTCACAGGTTCGCCTTGGGAGGATGCTAGCAGATGCCTTTTACAGCACCATTTCTTAAATTTTATTTCAAAATATTCAAGATTCAGAACAAGTTAACAGCAGACAATGTATAGCCACAATCTCAATTGTTATTTTTGCTCAGTGAAAATTTTCAATTCTTAAGAGGGCTGTCTGTGTGGACTAGCTACGAGAACAAATGCTACACGTACATTCTTTTTTATGAGGGTTTTGTCATTACACTTACAAATTCTATTTCCCAGGTGTTACGGATTTTCTCAATAAATGGTGACGATCCAAATCATAGAAAGAAAAAAATTGCAAGCAAAAGATTTCAAAATTGAGATCATTTTCAATTGTAAATCACACATAAATATCGGAAAATATGGAAACTTGAGCACTTTCTTAATTCAATTAAATCACGAAGTTTATATTAATGAAAATGCAAGCACATTTCCAATTGATCTATTACTATTTTTAATGCCTCGATGGGCCGAAGTTCATTTCCTATCTAGGATTAAAATAGACCGTAAAGTGATCTTGTAAAATTTAATTATTTTAACGGTTCTTATATTACATAAAATTTCACTCGACATGTCCAATACATTTTGAATATACTAGTACCTTAATTAGAAGTATCACTTCGACCGTCAAGATAAACCATTCAAACTAGTCCTAGCAGAGAAAGCAAGCCGAGAAGGCACGCACGAATACTTATTACAAAGGAACTCTAACAACTATATACAATTATAATGTTTCTCAAATGAAAATAATTTCATTCAATTATATCGATTATCTACTTAGCACTTATTGACTTTAAACATCAAAAAAACTCGAGAGATTACCGTCCTTTCTCTACAAGTATGGTCCATTACTTACGAGGCAATCTTATTCAGCAATTGGTGATATTAATTAAACGTCAATTTTAATAAGAAAAATATACAAACTTTTAAAATTATTTTCCCAATCAAATTAAAAATTTTAAATGTTGAATGTCATTAAAGATAACTTATATGGTATAGATGTAAATGGTGCGTGCAAAATTTACTAATGAGTTTGTCTTGGTTGGATTTCCTTATAAACGAAGAAGCGGCTAAAAAAGAAACATGTCAATTTTTTTGGGCATGTAAAATATCACAAAAACGTGTCTTTTTAATTTGAAGCATGTTACACATGGCGACAAGTATAGCTACTTAAGTTAATCCCAAAAGAGTGTCGGCGCTTAATTAAATACAAATATAAGTACATAAAAAATGAGCCATTCGCGAGTTTTCACCATTTGTGCTAACAAGAGACCATGCCAACACTGTTAAAGGTGCAATTTTCACTTTAGATACTACCTCTATTACGAGATTTTTCTATCGAAAATGACAGAGAATAATGCTTCTGGAGGATTCTTTTACACTACCTTGAAAAGTTTGTTCAACAAAATTTTGCTATTCTTTCCGATCATGTTGCTTCTCTATGGCTACTTCCGGTATGAGATGATTTCTCAAGAAGAAATCGATCTCGGAAAGGTTGAGAAAATAAGCATATTCATATTAGCAGGCCAGAGCAACATGGCGGGAAGAGGTGGGGTGTTTAACGGAGTGTGGGACGAATACATTCCAATCGAGTGCAGGAGTAACAATAGAATTCTTCGACTAAATGGAGATTCAAAACTGGAAGAGGCAAAGGAGCCACTCCATGAAGGAATTGATGATGTGAAAAAAACATGTGGGGTTGGTCCAGGAATGGCATTTGCTAATGCAATATTGAAAAAGGACCCAAATTTTGGTCTCATAGTATTAGTCCCTTGTGCTTATGGAGGGTCTAACATTACAGATTGGTCAATTCCTAATAGCAAGGTACGAAGCCGATTGATCGCAAGAGCTAATGACGCTCTCAAATATGGTGGAAAAATTCGAGCGATTTTGTGGTATCAAGGGGAGACAGATACACGGAATGAAGTTGCAGCAAAAGAATTTCGCGGCAAGTACAAGAAGTTTCTACATCATTTGTATGAAGAATTGAAGAACCCTAAAGCTCCTTTTATTCAGGTACGCACCAGTAATTCTAAATAACATTACTCATAAATATTAGTGGATCCACAATATACGCGAATCTCATTAATCTGTTATTGTTGTTGGTGTTTGACAATTAATACATATGAAGGTAGCATTAGCATCAGGACAAGGGGTGAAGAATTATATGCATAGAGTAAGAGCAATTCAAAAGGCAATGGAGAATGTGGTAACAGTTGATGCCTTTGGACTTCAACTTGGAGCAGATGGCATGCATCTCACAACTGCTTCTCAAGTTCAGCTTGGCAAGATGATGGCTAATGCATTCTTCAATACCACGAAATAACTTTGAGTCGGGATGGAGAAATTAATGATACGTTCTTCGTGAATTTGAGTATAATTTTGCTAATTATATGTAATGGATTATTGTATAGTTGTACGGAGGCAGCACGGAGTGAACAAACAATCGAGACTTGTTTTTTAATAGTTTTTAGAATACATTGAATGAACTATACTCATTGATTCAACTAAATGTTGAGAACTTCTTGAAGGGGATTGACTTAATCAACAAAACAATTGACTATGAAGATTATGATTTGGAAGGAAAAAGAAGAGAGGACTCCATATTTTGCAAATTTTATTCAGAAAAACCTTGTTTTTAGAGAAAACAACCACCTCAATGAAGACCTGTTTGCCCCAAGCTAAAAATTAATAACTTGTGCAAAAATTCAATAAATAAAGCAACATAAAATAAAAGGGGTTATTTAGTGATTTTAGTGAATACAATTTGGGAGAATTTATAAACGATTTAAATTATAAATAAATAGAAATGAGTAGTGGAAAACTAATATTATTTAAGGGGTAATTAATCAGGAGTCGAAATTTTAGCAAGATTATCAGTTTTTTTTTTTTTAATCAATAAGCCTACTTTTCATAATAACATATTGTTGTTGTTGTTGTTTTTTTTTTTTTTTAAATACTAACAAGTTCAATTAACTTGGCAAACCTTTTATAAATTTTGCCTATTATCATAAACTTAACTTCAACTTATTTTTAACTTTGATTAACAGAGAAAAAAATATTTATTTACTTGAGAATAAATATTTTTGTTTGATCATCAATAACTTAATTTTTCTTACTTTTAGGTAAAAAGATACTTTTTTAAAACTAACTCTTGCATGCCATGTGACTTACTTATTTTTAACTTTGATTTGATGAAAAATATTCAATATTTTATTTGCTTATTTTTTTAAAAGGAAGCTTAAAAAAAGTAAAGTTATTTCATGTTTGGATAACTCATTTTTCTTACTTCTAAGTGAAAAAAAAAAATTTTTTTTTTAGGAACTCTTACCTACTTATTTTAAATTTTTTATTCCTAAGAAAAAATTTATTACAAAAATTATTTATTCACTTATAAGTAAAATTACGTTTTCTTATTTTTGTTTTAGACAATTTAAAGGAAAATACATGAAATTATTCAAATACATGGCATAAAAGGCCTAAATTTTGTATTCTTGCCCTATAAAGATCAAAGGGTAACTTACGAAACTACATTTAGCTCCCGTTTGAGCCCCATTAAATTCTATTTCATTCCATTAATTTTTTTTTCTCTCTTCATCTCAACCACACATTTATCAAATGAAATAATATTACACTAAAATCTAAAACTTTTCCACCACACATTCTCCCATCAATCACTATTCTACAAATTTTCAACCCCCNGATTTTTAAATTCTATTTCATTTCATTAATTTTTTTCTCTCTTCATCTCAACCACACATTTATCAAATAAAATAATATTACACAAAAATCTAAAACTTTTCCACCACACATTCTCCCATCAATCACTATTCTACAAATTTTCAACCCCCAAAAATGGGGGCCAAATTGGGGCTTAATATTAGGAATGATTTGAAAAATCATATGAAATGTATTTTGGAAGTAAAAGATACTTTGTAAAATTAAGTGTGACTTTATTTATTAAAAAAATGACATTTTTTCAATTTTTTTATTAAAAAGTTTTTTTACAAAAAAAAAAAAAAAA
>CAIGRN010096043.1:0-15316 GCA_903798345.1 Fraxinus anomala
TGATTTACTTTACTTTGGTTATAAGGGAAGTCGTACTTCCTTTCTTTTGCTTTTACTTTACTTTGCTTTTACTGTAAGGGAACTAATACTTCCTCTTTTATTGCTTTGCTTTATTCTACTTGTAATCACAGTATTCCTCCGCCACAAGTGAGGATAATTAATAAAATCTTGGAGGTCCCGCCCTCCTTTCAATTAAAAAAAAAAAAAAAGGGCTTCGGATGAAGATAGTGCTTGGGCCATAGGAAAGCTTCGGAAAAATTAGATCAGCCTCTTCCTCAACTTCTTTATTTTGACCAATTGGGTCTTTTGTTGGCCGTCAAATGTCTCCACGTAGTCTGACGTGGCTTCCACTAGGAGCTTCAGTTGCGAGGCTTAACAAGATGTATATTGGAAAATTAGAAGTGTTGCATCCTAGGTAAGGTATAGTGTTTTCGGTAAGAAATCTTTTTCTAAATTATGAAAAAAGTTAAAAAGTTTTATGTCTAAGTATCTAATAAATAGGTTATACAAAGAAATCTTTTTCTAAATTATGAAAAAAGTTAAAAAGTTTTATGTGTAAGTATCTAATAAATAGGTTATACCCTTGTTTAGGCTCCATTAAAATGTAATTTTGGGAAAAATATATTTTTCAATAGTGATTTTTTGAAAATGTGTGGTTAATCCCCTGTTTGGCTCTTATTCTTTCAAAACTTTTTTTCTACATACTCATTTTCAACCACAAGTTCACACAATAAAATATTCTATATATAAACTCAAAATTTTTCCTACTTTTTAATCATACATTTCCAAAAATTCACTATTCAAAACAATATTTTTTAGAAAAAATGGCTACCAAACAAGGGCTAAAAAAGAAAGAAATTTTTTGAATTTACGTATAATATTATTTTATTGAAGAATTTGTGATTGAAAAGAAAAAAGAGAAAAATATATTAAAATTAAAATGGAGTCCAAAAAGTATCTAAAAACAATTATATAAATTGAGAATGGATAAGGATATTGATGTTTGGGAATATCTCAATAAGTTTAACAAGTGCGTGATTGAATTGTTTAATGTGGATGTTAAAATTGAGTGGATAAGGATATTGATGTTTGGGATTATCTCAATAAGTTTAACAAGTGCTGTGATTAAATTGTTTAATGTGGATGTTAAGATGAGTACGAACATAGGGTGATTATTTTGTGCCTTGCCTAAGTCATATGAGACATTGGTGACACATTGTTACGTGGAAAATTTACCTTAACAATAAATGAGATTTCGACTGTATTGTTAGACATAGCCAATATTAAAAAGTAAAGTGGTACTGCGCACAATGTTATGATGACTGATACTATTTTTGCATTCATATATGCTTTAGTTACTTTGTACTGGACTGTAGTCTAATATTTAATGGTATTAATGGCCTTTACCATTTTGATCTTTTGGAGTTGGAGAATTGACTAGTCTTTATTTTCAGTTCAACTTTGAGATTTTGAGATTTTCATGTTGGAAAAATCTCAATTTTGTTATCCACTCAAGATATATCGCTAAAATATTAAAATAAGCATAATTTGGAATGTAATTGGAACAAAAGCTAACTTTAGTAACTAAGTTGAGTTAAAATAAAGATGAGTGATCAACCACGCTTTAAACAAAATCCAATCCTTTTTTTTTTTTTTTCCTTCATCCCTTCTTTTTTATTCCTTTTAAGTATAATTATAAATAAAGGAATGACCATTTTTCCAAGTAAGGATTTGATTATTTAATGATAAAATGAACAAATATATCAACTAGAGACTAATGACACTACAAAACTGAAAAACAAATTAGATATGATGTGGCTAAGAAACGATTTACAAGTGACTAGTGATACAACTACGGTGAACAATAGCAACGATTTATTTATTTACATAATACACGTGTATTTATATTTCATAGATTTTTGCAATATAAATTGGTTGAGATGAGATTAGGATATACTTTTAAGGAATAATTGGCGCCCTTGGTTTTACCCGAAATTTTATCCCGGACCAAGCAGCTTTATGCTTAAAATGAACACCGAAATAAAGGAGTACTGACTTTTCAAAATTTGTCAAGTCTTCCTTTCTAGAATCCCGAGCCAAGCAGCAGATCTCTCATTTTAATGTTTATCAATTTTTCCTTTGTGGACCAGATTGATGCCCTTGTTTGGGGAACTTCTTTTTTTTTTTTTAAGAAAATATGACCGTTGGTTCACTACGTTTTGACAACTCATTGCCTTCTACTGTACCACATATTAGATTATGCAATTTCATTTTCCCACATTTACACATTTCAAAGTCTATAATTCCTATCACCATAAATGAACAACCAACAAATGAGGACAAAATGACAAAAAAAAAAAAAAAAAATGGTGAGAATTGAAAAATGAAATGAAAGGGGCTCACATGTGGGCTGTCCCACTTGATTTGATGTGAAAATACATTATAGGTACAAAAACAGAGATCAAACAGGGGCATAATTTTCTTTGTAACAATACAATATTCTTGTGATTAAGTAAGATTAATCCTCATTTGACCCCTATCAAAATTATAATTCTTTTTAATCTTTTTTCTTATCAATCATACATTCTCCAATAAAATAATGTTACACGTAAATTTAATTTTTTTTTTTTAACCACACATTCTTAAAAAAATATTATTCCAACAATTATAATCTCAAATAATGTAACCTAACGGGGCTAAGCAATAATCAAGAGACTTTGACTTCACCTTGAGAAAAACATACATGTCATGTGAGGGCACAATTATGCATCCGACTTGTTTGGTATTCACATCCTTTTATTTTCCCATTAGATATTTTCTCTTGCAAGATAGCGAAGTGTCTCTGCAAATGAGTAATTTGCCTTTTAGTGCTTGTTTGGTAATGTTTTTAATTGTATATAATTTGTAATATGTGGATTTTAAGTAACTTGTAAATATTAAATAGGTAATGAGTTGTAGGTCTTATGAAATGAGTGGATAAAAAATATATTTGATTAACATAAATTATAATTCAAGCTTTGTCAAACATGCTCTTATAGTAAGATATTATGATGAGAGTAATTTTTGTGAAACAAATTAGATATGATGTTGCTAAGAAAAATAGGTCTGGACTATGTTGCTTTGAGAGTCATAGATGAGGGACCAATGCAACATATTTCCACATTGTAAAAAAATATGTATATTATACTATAATTTTTTCTGTAATTAATAATATTATTTCAACATTTACGAATGTGTTATGGGTTAGCAAATTTCTTAATTGTCTCATCATTTACAAGTGACTAGTGATACAACTACGGTGAACAATATGAACGATTTATTTATTTACATAATACACGTGTATTTATTTTTCATAGATTTTTGCAATATAAATTGGTTGAGATGAGATTAGGATATACTTTTAAGGAATAATGGGCACTCTTGGTTTGACCCGGAATTTTACCCCGGGCTAAGCAGCTTTATGCTTAAAATGAACACCGAAATAAAGGAGTACTAACTTTTCAAAATTTGTCAAGTCTTCCTTTCTAGAATCCCGTGCCAAGCAACAGATCTCTCATTTTAATGCTTATCAATTTTTCTTTCGTGGACCAGATTGATGCCCTTGTTTGGGGAACTTCTTTTTTTTTTTTTGAAAATATGACCGTTGGCTCACTACGTTTTGACAACTCATTGCCTTCTTCTATACCACATATTAGATTATACAATTTCATTTTCCCACATTTACACATTTCAAAGTCTATAATTCCTATCACCATAAATGGACAACCAACAAATGAGGACAAAATGACAAAATAAAAATAAAAATGGTGAGAATTGAAAAATGAAATGAAAGGGGCTCACATGTAGGCTGACCCACTTGACTTGATGTGAAAATGCATTATAGGTACAAAAATGAAGATCAAACAGGGGCTGAAGATCAAACAGGGGCATAATTTTCTTTGTAACAATACAATATTCTTGTGATTAAGTAAGATAATCCTCATTTGACCCCTATCAAAATTATAATTCATTTTTATCTTTTCTCTTATCAATCATACGTTCTCTAATAAAATAATATTACACGTAAATTCAATTTTTTTTTAACCACACATTCTTAAAAAAATATTATTCGAACAATTATAATCTCAAATAATGTAACCTAACGGGGCTAAGCAATAATCAAGAGACTTTGACTTCACCTTGAGAAAAACATACATGTCATGTGAGGGCACAATTATGCATTCGACTTGTTTGGTATTCACGTCCTTTTATTTTCCCATTAGATATTTTCTCTTGCAAGATAGCGAAGTGTCTCTGCAAATAAGTAATTTGCCTTTTAGTGCTTGTTTGGTAATGCTTTTAATTGTTTATAATTTGTAACATGAGGATTTTAAGTAACTTGTAAATATTAAATAGGTAATGAGTTGTAGGTCTTATGAAATGAGTGGATAAAAAATATATTTGATTAACATAAATTATAATTCAAGCTTTGTCAAACATGCTCTTATAGTAAGATATTATGATGAGATTAATTTTTGTGAAACAAATTAGATATGATGTTGCTAAGAAAAATAGGTNACATAAATTATAATTCAAGCTTTGTCAAACATGCTCTTATAGTAAGATATTATGATGAGATTAATTTTTGTGAAACAAATTAGATATGATGTTGCTAAGAAAAATAGGTTTGGACTAGGTTGCTCTACGAGTCATAGACGAGGGACCAATGCAACCGATTTCCTTATTGTAAATATACAAAAAATAAGTATATTATACAATTATTTTTTTCTGTAATTAATTATATTATTTCAATATTTACGAATGTCGTTATGGGTTGGCAAATTTTGAAAAGTCAGTACTCTTTTCATTTCAGTGTTCATTTTAGAGTTGTCAATTTTTTTCGCCCCGTCCCCTCGGGCCGGCGGCGCCCGCCCCGCCCCGCCCCGCCCCGCCCCGCCCGTGAAGAATTAAAAAAAATAATTAACTAAAAAATAATTAATTAACTGATTTTTTTTGAAAATAAATAAATAAATAAACTGGGCAAGCCGGCCTAAGCCCCGCCCAATTTCCATCACTAGTTCATTTTAATGCATATCAATTTTTCATTCGTGGACCAGATTGATGCCCCTGTTTGGCCACCTTTTTTTTGCATCAGTACAATATTCTTGTGATTGAAGTAAGATTAATCCTCGTTTGGCCCCCCATCAAAATTATAATTCAGTTTTATCTCTCTTCCTATCAACTACACATTTTTCAATAAAATAATATTATACGTAAACTCAATTTTTTTTTTCTTTTTTTAGCCACACATTTAAAAAAAAAAAATAATATTCCAAAATTTATAATTTCAAACAATGACAAATAATGGGGTCTAACGGGGGCTAAGCAATAATCAAGAGACTTTGACTTCACCTTGAGAAAAAAACGTGCAAGTCTTGTGAGGGCACAATTATGCGTTTGACTCGTTTGGTATTGACATCCTTTTCTTTTCCCATTAGATATTTTCTCTTGCAAGATAGCGAAGCGTCTCTGCAATTTTAACGAGTAATCTGCATTTTAGTGCTTGTTTGGTAATACTTTTAATTGCTTATAATTTGTAACGTGGATTTTAGGAAATGAGTAAATATTAAATATGTAATAAGCTACATATCTTATGAAATGAGTGGATAAATAGTATATTTGATTAGCTTAAATTATAATTCAAGCTTTGTCAAACATGCTCTTATAGTAAGATATTAAGATGAGAGTGATTTTTGTGAAACATTCTTTCATTACAAATATTGTTAACCCCAAAATTGAAATTAGCAATTTATTTTACCTAGCCAATATTTTTTCTCCCTAAACTCAATGAAATTTGTTGAAAATAAGAGTTGAGATGGAAATTGTGTAAATTCAATTTGTTTTCATTCTATCTCCTTCTTTGCTTAAATTCATGACTATTTATAGATATCTGATGAAGTCCATGGTCATTTAGCCATTTTATTTTTAGTGACACGTGGTGATCATTAATTAATGCATTTCCAATTGAATTTGTTACATTTTCACATTTTATTCACCATGCCACGTGTTTTTTTCAAAGGTTTAGCATTCTTATTTACATGTGTTTCAATAACAGTTTTGCTAATGTGATATAATCCACTGAAACAAATAGAAGTATTTTTTTTATCGTTCAACAATTTGTATTCGCAAGCCTTGTGCAATTTTCGTTCATAATCAAGATCTAACTTATGATTTTGTATTTGAAGTATTCATTGATTGCAGGTATCGAGTTTAACAAGTTTTTTTGACATCCCTAAATAATTGATTCAATTTTCGTTTTCATATTGGAGAAAAAGTAAATTACGCTCCTATTTGATTTTGCTAAAAAAATTACATTTTTAGTAGATTTTGGTAAAAGTTGATGAAATATGTAATTGAAAACTTATTAAGAGTTCCAAGTCCCATTAAATATATGATTATAAGTAATTTTTAATTTTTATCAACTTTTTTAGCTAAATTATTCATGCATTGAACAATTCTGGTTCCTTGTGACCAATGACAATACAAAATAAATAAACTTTTTCGATTTTTCCTAACATTAATCTAATCCTCTTACCTCGTGTCGCATTTTTAAACTTGGATAATTAATATCATTAAGTTATTTATGCTCTTCATTTAAGGTTGTGGTTTATTTTTAGTGATTATGATGTGGAATCGATGATAAGTTTTGACAATTGATAAATATGAAATACCTTCAAATTCAATAGAAGAGGAGAGTCATACTGCTGGAAAAAGTGAGACAAACTCGTCGAGGGCCGGTGATGGATGAAGTCGACGCTTGACAGTCAATTGGAATCGAATTTGCAAAATATTTAAGAAAGAGAGAAGAGGAGGTGGGTAAGGTTTCAAGAATTTGAAATTGGAATGGAAAAAATTACAGTGTCCCACTCGTTAATGATTTCTTTTCCATTTTTTTCAATTTAAAAAAAAAAATCAGATTTTTTGGGTGGGCCACTGACCAACCTTGTCCATGTGTGCCTCTGCCCCGAGAATTAAATAAACGGAAAAAGAAACATACTAACACTTAGCAGCCATTATGGCGCTCACTAGTAGTCACCACCTCCAAACTTCCACTATATAACACTAAAATCTTAAGGAAGGTAGGCAGCCATTATGGCGCTCACCACCTCCAAACGCCTCCACTTAGCAGCGGCGGTAATACTAACATACGCCGTATGTGTACTCTCCCTAAAGGGTTGCCCCAATTGCGGCTCCACCCCAGTTCCATATCCTCTTAGCACCGCTCCAGACTGCGGTGACCAGTCGTATAAAATCCGGTGCAACGCCACCTCCCTTTTCTTCGACTCCCTCAATAACACCTTCCCAATCACTTCCATTTCCCCCTCCAATCAACGCCTCATCATTGAACCCTCACCTTTACTCGCCAACACCTGCATCACATCCGATTGGCTCACCTCCAATGGCCTCCGTCTCAACTCCTCCGGCCCCTTCAACATCACCAGCAGTAACACCATCTTCTTCCTCAACTGCTCCATTGGCATCTTAAACATCCCCATAGACTGCACCTCCAACAGCCTCTGTCACGTGTACATCAACGGCACGGCCAGGAGTGGCTGCGAGGATACGCAGATGTGTTGTACGTTGCAGGCGGGGGCCTCGCCGGTTAGGTACAAGATATGGGCCGTGCCTTTATGCTGGGCGTACCAGAGCCTCGTTAATTTGGATTACAGTTTACCGGTGAGCAGATGGCCGACGCCTGGAGTGGAGTTGGAGTGGCTTTTGCCCGGAGAGCCCATTTGTGGGGAACTAGGCGATTGCGATTCGGGTTCCACTTGTAGTCCCGATCCGAACTCGAATGGTGCGATCAATAGATGCTTTTGCAACTCCGGTTTGCAATGGGACTCGGTTGTTGGACAATGTACCAAAGGTGAGTTCTCTCAACTTTGCCATTCATTTGCTTTGCTTTTCTAGTTTCTGGTTAAAATAAGCTCATGTTTGTCTATCATTAATTTAAAGAGTAATGCTATTCATCTTCACTGACGTTGAGCCCCAATCTATGTGGCAATTATATGGCATTAAATGATAGATTCATTTAAATACAAAGTCATATGACTCATTTAATTGAGTCTATCATTTAATGTCACGTAATTATTATATAGATTGGTGCTCAACCCTAGTGGAGATGAATAACATTATTCTAATCTAAAACATTGTTTGTTACAGTAAAATTCTCCATCACACATTCACCCAATAAAATATTCTACACACAAATCAATAAAGTTACTTTAAATTTCAACCACACATTCTCCAAAAAATATTATTCATTACTTTATTTTCAACCCAATAATGGGTGTCAAACAAGCCCTAAATTGAAGTACAAGTTACGAGGGGACTTGCACTAACCTCCAGTAAAATAAACTTAAGACGAGTCATAAAATCATCATATATAAAACTAGATTTCATGCATGCTGCATTGCATTTCACTATATATTTCCGAATTTTTCCATTGTTTACAGTAACAAACTAAGCTTCTTTTGTACTAAATTTGGAGTTGGCTGGACAATTCCTTGATTGTACAGAACTTTTTCTTGGGATTCTTTTTTTTTTTACTCTAGTTTTGCAAACGTTTTCTGATTAGCACGGTTAAATCTAATATGCAGTGTATCAAGATCCAAATGGCCGTTATAAAGATCGAATCGCCCTTATAACAGGTACCTCATCAATCATATTCTTAGATGGCTATGATTTTTTATTTGCTTGAAGATTCTTTGAACAAGGTTTTCCCACCATAGAAATCCTCTTTCAATTTTTCTTTTGTTTGGTTGACTATAAATGAGATTTGTTATAAGATTGAAGTCCTTAATTGGTGGTCTTATAATGTTATTTTGACCTTGCCATGACTCTTGCATAGTAAAGAGGCTATAGACAACTTTTTTAGGATGGGCGGAAATAGGTTCGACTATCATCATCCTCTTGAAGCAACCGGAAACGTAATTTCGTCAACATGAGTAATGTTTCCCTATTGGAGGAAAAATAGATCCATAAATCTAACTTGGGGTGTTGTAATGTCAATATACGTTAGAACAATGACTATGTTATCAAGTTAAAAAGGTGATATGAAAGAAAATCAACGTCAACAATCAAGAGAAAAGTAAGCATATAGGAGATATTTCCTTTGAATCTGCCGCTGATTCAAACGCATTTGATTTTTATATCCTTATCTAGAAAGTTCAATAAGGAGACAGACTTGGAGAGCTTCTTAATAATTTGTGCCATTTATTGATATATTTTTGTATTTTTTTGGTGATATTTCTTGTTTACTTATCTTTGCTCCCACCATTTGTAGTGCTATTCGCGTGAGTCTGATCAAGCAATTAGACGTTTACGAGTCAAAGGTGGTTTCTCAATTATCCACGTTCCTTTTCTGATTAATTGTTGTGGACTTGGATATGTTGATTTGATGCAGGATGGAAACTTAAATAATAATAAAAGTGTTTTGTTCATAACACACGAATATATGNAGGTGGTTTCTCAATTATCCACGTTCCTTTTCTGATTAATTGTTGTGGACTTGGATATGTTGATTTGATGCAGGATGGAAACTTAAATAATAATAAAAGTGTTTTGTTCATAACACACGAATATATGTTTGCTCTAATTTCATTCGAACGGACGTGATAATTATTTAGAATCCACCAATAAACAGCAAAACCAAAATATTTTATTAATCAAGAATCAAATGAATTATTTTTACAACATTAACGCATATTTATAGATTCAAAACAATTTCTAATCAAAGTGAATTCTAATTCTATAAACAAATCAAAATAAACTAAAAAACTATTAAATGAACATGAATATAACTAAAATATTATAAAAATAACGAAAATACTCTTAATATGACAAAATAAAAAAATGCTAAAATAGAGCTCTAAACAACAGATTTTGACCCCAAAAGTTGGACAATCATAAAAACGATATTTGCATAATCAAAAAACACTTCCAAATTGTACACACTGACGAAAATTCGACATTCGAACTAAAAGATATGCATATGTTTCCTATTGATTTTCTCTTTTCCAATTATTTATGATTTTCTCTTCTAACTATTACGCATTATGATTTGATGTGTCTCAAGTTCTTGAAATTTTATAATCGGCTAAAAATATCTATTTTTTTTAAGTCATCCAACTGAAACAGATGATTGTCTTCCATGACCATCAAATCTAGAATGGCCATTTAATATTTAGGGGTTATTGTTTTATTAAATTAATTGAAATCATACACTTAATTATGGGAATTGTTGAAAAGGGTCCCTAATCTATAGATTGTTGTGCAAATGGTCCCTAATCTTTAAATCTTGGTGCAACCATCCTTAGCCTTCCACTTAATGGTAGAATTGGTCAATCTAGATTGTTTCCATTCAGTTGACCCTTAAGAAGGTCAAACTTTTTCCGTAAAAGACTAAAATGCCCTTATTATTAGTTAATAAATAAATAAATAAATAATAGATATATAAACAAAAATAAAAGACAACTCATCCTACCAACCAATCTCTCATAATAATACCTTCAATACAATGTACTGCTTTGAAAATTGTGTCATATAAGCAAAATAAAGGCACTTAAAATACATTTCTAATGCAAACTAATAGGGACTCTATCACAGTAACGCATTAGACCAAAAAATAGATATAAAGTTTTTCAATCCACATGACATAAAAATTTAATTGTGCAGGCACTCAAGTTCAAAATTGATTCCAAATACATTCTATGGATTTCTGTCTACGTGTCTTATATTTTCTTAAAATAACCACAAAATCATATTAAAATTTGCATATGAAATATAAATTTTGCTGAGTTAGCATATATAATTGATCTTCTGAATTTAGTTGGAACTCTAAAAAATATCTATTTTTCTTTGTTACATCATGGAGTCCCTTTCAACTTGCATTGAAGAGAATTTTTAAACTAAATTCTATTTTGCTTGTATGGCATAATTTTTTTTTTATGTAATCTATGATTCTATTAGAGATGCTCTTATGTGAGATTGGTTGGTAGGATAAGTTAATTTTTCTTTTGTTAGTTATATTTTTTAAATTTTCTGTTTTACGTGTTTTATTTTATTAATTTAACTAAAACAGGCATTTTAGCCAAAGTTTGGCATTTTAATGGTCAATTGAATGGAAATTGTCGAAAAAGACCAATTGTGTCTATTATGTGAAAGGTAGACATCACATGTCTATGCCAACATTTGAAGGTTAGGGATCGTTTGCACAGCAACCCTACACGTTAGCGACCATATGCGTTTCTCCTCAACTGTAGCAGTGCAATAATTTAACAAGATTACTAGACAACTTTCAGTCATTAATTGATTGTTGATAGTGATGCAGGTTTAACTACAGGCCTTGGTATAGCACTCTTAGCAGCACTGATTCGATTTTTATTCTACATGCGGCACCAGCGCATCAAGAAAGATCAAGAAAGACTTACTCGAGAACGTGAAGAAATCCTTAATGCTGGCGGTGGCAAAACAGC
Organism: Fraxinus anomala; assembly: GCA_903798345.1. NCBI lineage: Eukaryota > Viridiplantae > Streptophyta > Magnoliopsida > Lamiales > Oleaceae > Fraxinus > Fraxinus anomala. The sequence continues at coordinate 11,517 of CAIGRN010096043.1, forward strand.
AAAACTTTTCACTGGCAAAGAAATTAAGAAGGCAACAAGTCAATTCTCCAAAGACCATCTTCTTGGCGTTGGTGGTTTTGGTGAAGTCTACAAAGGAATTCTTGAAGATGGAACAGATGTGGCAGTCAAATGTGCAAAACTGGGTAACACCAAAGGTATTGAACAAGTTCTAAACGAGGTCCAAATACTTTGTCAAGTTAACCACAAGAACCTTGTCGGCCTCCTTGGCTGCTGCGTTGAGCTTGAACAACCATTACTGGTTTATGAGTACGTTGAGAATGGAGCTCTGTTCGATCATTTAAGAGGTAAAAAGAAGGGATTTCTCTCTTGGCTTCGTCGACTCAGCATTGCCCATGAAACTGCTGAGGGACTAGCTTATCTTCACTTCGCTGCAGTTCCCCGAATCTATCACCTGGACGTGAAATCCAGCAACATTTTGCTCGACTCAAAGCTGAATGCGAAGGTTTCGGATTTTGGATTATCTCGATTGGTCCACGCAGACATGAGTCACATATCGACCTGTGCTCAGGGTACAATTGGATATCTTGATCCCGAATACTTTAGAAATTTCCAACTGACAGATAAGAGCGACGTCTATAGCTTCGGGGCAGTTTTATTGGAGTTATTGACATCTCAGAAAGTTATTGATGTCAATAGAGAGGAGGATGACGTGAGCTTGGCCACTTATGTGCAGAGATTGGTGGAGGAGGAGAGGATAATGGACGTGGTTGATCCAATGTTGACTACGGAAGGAGTAAGCAACATGGTGTTTCAGAGCATGAAGGCTTTGGGGTTTCTGGCTTTAAAATGCTTGAACGATTACAAGCAAAACAGGCCTTCTATGAAGCAGGTCATTGAGGAGATTGAATACATTATCAGTATTGCAACAGCTGATTTCATTGAGTAGTTGTTTATCATGGATCTCAACCTATGGACTACAGTTAATCTTGCTAGGCTAGCTACAATAAGATTACTTAATTGAGTTACTCGACACTATTATTGTTCTCGATCCAATCAATTGAGAACTTCTTACTCAATCGTGCTTGTTTTCGATCAAGAATAATACAAAACATTTTTTAGGATGCTCGAAGATGTAGAATTGTGGTAGTTTAGTTTAAGATTGTAAATTTCGTTGAAATTACAATTAAAATTCCAAAACAGAATAAATAAATTATTCGCAATTATATTTCTTTTAATATCGTAAATTAATTTTTTAATTATAGCATATGTAGATATTCAATTATTACTTTCGATAGAGATCGAATCAATCGTTTTTATCATCGTAACTTTTGTTCGACGACAATACTTAAAGCACAACGGAAGTAATATGTTAGTTTGAGGGCGATTAATTCACCCATTCCTCTTTGAAAGATAAACCTGTGGGTTTTGGTAACTCGAAGAATGTGTTATTTGAAACAAGGATTTTCAGAATACCAAATATATCTTAAAAAATCAAATGGGCACTAAATCAACAGATTTTCAGAAGACTAAATATATCTGAAATAATCAAAACAAATTGTTACTTCAAGCCAACAAGGACCACCTTCGGCATAGCCAACCTTTAAATCACTCCAACATACACATACAATTCTTGTATCTAGAATAGCTTATGAGGATCTTGTTAGACTAAAGATCGATCCAAAACAACTATGAAGAAACAAATTGGATCGAAAAATTGAAAAATCATGGATTGAGTTCATACCTTTGGCCATTGATGTTGTTCCAAAATCTCTTCTTTCGTTCCAGGTACTGGTTCCTTCTAAGCTGTCAACACTCTAAAATTGATGGTGTATAATGTGTATTGCGATAATGGAGCTTAGGGACCAAACACATCTATATATATAGCCAAAACCCATCAAATTATGGCTAATGTTACCTTCCAATCAATTGAGAAATGAAACCCCATGAATGTTGTTTGTAAATGTGGAAAACTGAAACCATGAATGTTGACCATCAATTCTGCATCAATTGCCCGTTGCAGAAATGGGAATGAATGGATCAGTTACATTCTTCCACTTAGTCCCTACATTCAACCAAATGTCTCAACTTGATCCCGTTGATTGTCCTTCTTAAGAAATAAACACATGAATCATGGGGATGAGTAATCTAATAACGAGTTTTATCTTCCATGTATTTCAATTTATTTAGTTCCTCGAGAATTATTCTTAATGTGGTAACAATACTTAATGTAAAAGACCATGTATCTTATTCTTGGTACTATAAAGGTGTATTTTCTCAAATTAGGCGCCTATGAATATGAAAAAACATCATAATAAGTAAAAGTTTCATACAAAATTGTATATACCATGACATAGTGGAATCAAGTCTCATTTTCTCTACATGATTCTTGAATTTCAATGGTGGCATGCCTTTAGTCAAAGGATTAGCGACATCAATTTAGTGCTTACATGTTTAATGCTCACTTTCTTTTCTTTAATACGTTCATTTATGGCAAATACTTAATGTCAATATGTTTACTTCGATTACCATTTTTGTTGTTCTTAGCCATAAAGACATTAGCTAAATTGTCATAGTAAATTCTCAATGGCCCATATATGAAACTCTTGATACATACACCATGTGAAGTAGTCTCAAAATAGGAAACGAATTCAGCTTCCATAATAGAAGTAGCAGTCAAGGTTTGCTTGTCACTCATCCATGATACATCTCCACCAACCATCATAAAAATATACCCTGATGTTGATTTTCGTAAATCAACACAGCCGACAAAGTCTGAATTTGAGTATCCAATCACTTCTAAATTATCCATCTGTTTGTACGTAAGCATGTAATTTTTGGTTCCTTGAAAGTATCTCATTACTTTCTTTGCTGCTCTTTAGGGGTCCATACCTAGATTACTTTGATATCGTCCTAACATTCATATAACAAATGCAATGTCAGGCATTGTGCACACCTGAACATACATTAGGCTTCCGACAGCAAAAGCATGTGGAATGTTCTTCATTTGTTCCCTTTCTAGATCATTTTTCGGGCATTGGTTCAAATTGAGCCTATCACCCATTACAATGAGAGCTGTACTTGGTGAACAATTCTTCATCGGAAATCTCTCTAATATTTTGTTGATATAAGTTTTCTAAGACGGGCCCAAAATACCTCTAATATGTCTCTATGAATCTTAATGTCCATGACATAAGATGCCTTACCCATATCCTTCATATCGAAATATTTAGAGATGAATTGTTTCACCTCATACAACAAATCCTTGTCATTGGTTGCAAGTAAAATGTCATTTATGTATAAAACAAGAAAACAAAGCTTACTTGCACTAACCTTCTGGTATATACATTGATCCATAGAATTTTCAACAAATCCAAAAGAAGAAATTACTCCATGAAATTTAAAATACCACCAATGGGATGCTTATGTTAGACCGTATATAGATTTCTTAAACTTACAGACCAAGTGCTCACCATTATTAGAAGGGAATCTAATGTGAACCCAACCAAGAATCGATCTTAGGAACACACAAACAAGATGGAACAAACCCAAGAAAGCTAGAAAACACGTCGCACAAGAATCAACTGGACCTGTTGTTCGACCTGTACCAAGAACCGAGATTACTCGTAAGAAATCCGAACTGTTGATTACTCGGAACAAGAACCGTGAAGTGGGAACGTCACAAAAGGATTGCGACGCCTTTTGATAAGTTCAAGTTAGAACTTTAAACCACCAAAAACATGGAGGAATAAATCTCTCAAATAATTGAATTCTCTTTAAAATAAATATCAAAGTCTTGCAATGAAAAGAATAATGCTCCTACTTATACTAAACCCTAGAAG
>CAIGRN010096059.1:0-10699 GCA_903798345.1 Fraxinus anomala
TATTAACAAGAACACAAATAAAAAAATGGAAAATTTACGTCAGAGGTTTCAAACATTTTTAAAATGTGCAATCATGTTTCCAAACCTTTAGGGGTTGTTCTCTTCGTGTTTTAATTTTTCGTTTTGAATTGTGTTTTGTGTGTTCATTTTGAAATTGTTGAAAATGTGTTCTTTTTATCATTTTGAAAAATTATTTTCAAAAATCCAAAATTCGAAAATGTGTTATGTTTCTTCTCTCTCTCACTTCTTCCCCTCCTCACAACACCTCGCAAGGCCTCTAGTGCTGAAGACCAGCCTCTTCTGTTGTTGGGTGTGGCAGCGTTGGTTAGATATGGTGGGTGGTTGTGGCTTTGGTGTGTGGTGGTTTTGGGTCCATAAGAATTGATGAGATTTCCACGTAGTCCATAAGAATCCCATTAAAAATTGTGAAATTTCAAAAAAAGTTCGTTATGTGTACTTTTAAGGTGGAATCCATCCAAAAATTTGAAATTTCTTTATTAATGAATTCCTTATAAATTCACAAGTTATGGATGATACCTAAATTTTGATAAATTCTAATAAAATTAATTAAAATCTCAATTGGAATACCCGAATTTGGAAGGATTTTTAAAATTCGTTTCAATTTCAATTGAAGACACCTTTCAAATATCAAGTGGGTAAAATGTGACGATGAAGTCCAAATGTTGAGCCTCAATTAAAATTTGAGTTAAACCCTCTCTCTTCAATTTAACCTATCGTGGACGTCTCAAATCTCAACAACAACTCGTAATATCAACCATTGATATTCAACTTAAGCATAATCCCAAAAATTAAGTCCATGCGCCCATCACAGAGCTTCTTGAATTTTCGGCGGCTATGGCCAATAATTTGACATTTGGGTGTCAAATTTAACATTTTGGAAACTCATATCTCGACATTTGGTTGTCGAGCTTCAAGTTTTGACCTATGAAGCTTTACCTCAGTAATGGAGTTTTTTGAATTTGGCTTTTGGGGGGATGTGTAGTAAACATGAAATTAAGAAAATTTGTCGGGGCGGTATTGGTAGTGATTGATTTAAATAGGCCCCTTTTTAAAATACACTTTAAAGCATGGCTAAGATCCTTAATTTTATTGGTAGTGATTGATTTAAATAGGCCACTTTTCAAAATGCACTTTAAAGCATGGCTAAGATCCTAATTTTCCTTCTCATCGTCTACCACGTTTTATGCACGCCGGAAAGAGAGGTGTATGATACATATGTGCACATTCTATTCAATTTAAACCTACCGTGTTATAAGTATTAGATCATGTATGTACATCCAAATTCAATATGTTGGATTCGTTCAAAAATCCTATTTGATTACTTGCAATATATAAAAATTATCAAAAGATGCTTAGATCCGATCGATTAACACGAACACTACATGAATAGAAATTGGTTTTACCGATTCAAGAATTTTTAATTTTTTTTTTCATTGATTGAATTATTCTTGAATTAATGTCCGTTCAACTATAGAACATTGTTCACAACACGTAAGCTCCATGGACTTAAAGGAAATGATAAAAATTATAAATAATAACTTGGGAGAGAAATGAAGGAATACCAAGATGATATGCGAAAAGAATTTTCATCTTTTTAAAAAGATACTGGTTTTGACTTTTTGCATCTTTCCGACCACATTGGCAAGCTGCTTGTTCACACGTGCCTTCTAAGTACACCAAAGGAGGAAAAAGAGAAAAAAGATGTAAAACTTATAACTTCCTAGTTCCTCATCTTTGAACCAAAAAAAATTGAAAAGCAATCTTTAATTGCAAAGAATTGAACAAAGAAAGAAAAAATTAATAGAAATATTAAAATAAAATTCTTAATAAATTTACTATAGTCTTTTTGGTCCTTCTTAAAGTTTCCTCAACCTCTACAAATTAATTACAAGTTAAAGAGAAGTAGTGTAAAAGCCAAATATTAATATTAATTAGACCTATTTGATCCTTATTATTTAAAATTTATTTTCAATCACACATTTCATAAAATTCATAATTTTTATCTATTTTTAAATTACAAATTTCATTAAATTTTATCAAAATGTACTAAAAATTGGATTTTTAGTCAAGCAAACAAGGATTGTTAGGAATAAACAAGAATAAGCAATATGAAAATATGATAACAAGAACACAAGATTTGTGTGAAAAAACCTAATTGGAGAAAAAACTATGAATAGAGAAAGAAAATTCACTAATATCAATAATATGGAGGATTACAAATTGTGTAGAATGTAAGTTGATTTTTTTCAAGAAGTATACTCCTTATATTTATAATACGGAGAAGAGCATAAGATAAGATGGAATCCTAATATAATAGGTAAAACCAATAACGGAGAGCCTAAGGTAAGGTGGAATCCTAATACAATAGGTAACATCATTAACAGAGTGATCGAGATTGAAAAAAGGCCAAAAACAACCAAACAAATATCACTGTCACTTGAGTGGCACCCTCGCGGCTAGTGAGCGGTGCCAAGATTGCTCGAGTAGTTGTCGATGATTAACGAGCGGCGACTATCCTGTTTTGGGCGTTTGAGAACCTAATGAGGGGTGAGCGTGCGATTTTGTAGCAACTTCTTCGTCTTGATCCATCTTTTGATTTCTTGACTTTTTGTAATTTTTTACTTTTTTCAAAACTTCTCCAAAACAAAAAAACAACTTCTAATATACTTTCAATAGAATTCGGGTGACACCTAAATTCTAACAAATCTCGATCTTGACATGAATTCCACTATGAGAAATAAAACTTAACTCTTCCACAAAAAAATTAACTCCACAAAAATTTCCACCTCTTCCACAAACACCCCTAATGGCAAACTCAACAACAAATACTAAACAAGGCAAAAAAATACCCTATAATATATCCCTTCTTATCAAGATTTTCAACAAAATCGAAGTCAACACAACTAACTGTTTATGTAGAAGGTTCTTCACACGATTCAATCCCTTCGACTACATTCAAAGCATAAGCAATCAAATCAACCTCTATGTACCTCTGTGGAGGCCTAATATATTTTTTGGGTCTTTTTTTAGCAATAGAATACCGTGGCACCGTTGTTAATGGTGGTGGCAGCGGCAAAGCGGAAGTACCCTTAACTTCTAACTAGACTAATATGTATTCTCTAATATAGACCATGAACCAAATTCCAACAGTACCGAATCAATCTCAAACTCCACTTGAGAGCTTAATTTTTGCTAATTTGTATCAAAAGATTATGTAGAATCCTGCAAGACATATAGTTGGGACCTTCTCTGATCCTTTATCACAACACAAGCATCTTTACTAATTTTCAAAACTCCACATTCATCAGTCTATTTGTACCCTTTTGAATCAAGAGTACTCAAGGAGATAATAATTTTCTTCAAATATGGAGCATATTTCATGTCACTAAGTATCATAACCGTCCCATCAAATATCTTAATTTTGACATTTTAATACTATCTTAACAAGACGCATTATTTTCCATCATCATAACACCTTTAGGAACTATTTCATATGTTAAAAACCAATCCCGATTAGGACACATATGAAATGTGAAAATTGTATCAAGAATACAATCCATGCCAGGTTTGGAGTCATCCTTAAAAATAATCAAAAGTTCTCAACCAACGTAATAATCTTCTTCAATACGGCTTCACCCGAATTTTCTGGTTGTTTTCCCCTCTAATTAGCATCAGACAATTTTTCTTTATTCTACAACTTATAACAATCAAATTTAATGTGCCATTTTTTTTTTTTTTTTGCAATAATTACAAATTTTATTGTTGTAATTAGGCTTCAATCTGTCCCTTACATAAACACCATCAACAACAAAGCATTTCCATAAGTCTCAAATTCAATAAGATGCTTCATTTTCTCCTTTGAAAACTGTGCATCATATATTCCTTTAATGGTAAAAGTATCACGACTATACAAAATAGTGTCAATGAAAAACATATATGAAGCGGCAACAAATACAATAAAATCAACCCTAAATTTTCTTCATCATACTTGACCTCCAAAGTTTTCAGATCAATGATAATTTCCTTATAAACAGTTAGGTGATCTTTTAGAGATGTGTCTTCTGTTATACGATGAGAATATAATGACTGCTTCAAATGTAATTTACTTGTTAGACTTTTCGTCATGAGTAATTGCTCCAGTTTCAACTAAAACATAACAACGATTTCTCCTTTAAAATGTTATAAAGAATATGATTCGATATATGAAAATGAATTTGTTTTAGGACCTTTTGTTCATTATGTTGTTTATCTTCAACATCTTAGTTGATGACATCTTATCAAATTCCAACAAAATATCATCCAAGTCCATTTGAGTGAGCACTGCTCACATCTTTACCTGCCATAATAAAAATTTAGTGTTGCGATCCAAAAACAAAATATCGTATTTCATAATTGCCATCACAGAAAATCAAACATCACTCTGAGTTGATTACATCTCGTTCTAATACCAGTTTGTTAAGAATAAACGAGAATACACAATATGAAAATATAATAACAAGAACACAAGATTTTCGTGAAAACTCAATTTGCAAAAAAAAGGAAAAAAAAAAGGTAGAGGAAGAGAATTCACTAATATCAATAATATGGAGGATTACTAATTGTGTAGAATGTAAGGATGAATTTTTCAAGAGATTTACTTCTCATATTTATAATACAAAGAAAAGCCTAAGATGAGGTGGAATCCTAATATAATATGTAAAACCAATTACGAAGTGTTAGAAATTGAACAGGAGTCCAAAAACTGTCAAAATAGAAATTGTAATTTGTCGGATATCATTATCGCTCGAGCAACACGCTCGGGCGTAGCGAGCGGTGCCACGACCACTTGAGCAGTTGTCTGCGGTTAGCGAGTGACGACTATTCTGCTATGGGCACTCGAGTGCTTGATAAGTGGCTAGTGAGCGATTTTGCGATGACTTCTTTACCCTGAACCATCTTTTGATTTCTTTGACTCCTTACAACCTTTTACCTTTTCAAAACTTCCCCAAACCAAACAAACAACTCCTCATATACCTCAAATAGAAATTTCAATGGAATTCATACCCAAATTAGAACAAGGATTTATTTAATCCCTACTTGACAAAGCTTATGGAGATATAAGTTGGTAGGTGGTGAAACACGTGATTAAAAGAAAATTGATAAGCTTGTAATCTCAAAAAGTTACAACAAATTCAAGAATTCTATGAGTTTATAATTTAAAAAAAATTATTGGTGTCGAGCACTAATATAGGTTGTAACTGCATAATATTAAACAATAAATTCGCTTTAATTTATTGTTAGATGATTCATTTAACTTAACTATCCAGTGTGAACAAAAGCAATTATTTTAGGTAAAAAGCTCCCTCTATTTCTACGTCCATTTTATTCACTTGTCACGCTTGAAAATGCAGTTCTGTCTTTAATAGTATCGACTACTCGTAGGCTGTAAGAAAAGGCCATCATACTGTTGCAGAATTCGGAAATGGCGTATCAGGACCACCAACTCGCTCAAGATATGTCCCTCCATCACTATGCCGATGATCAGCATCTTCAGCCGCCCGCCGCCTCCGTCTTCCGTCATCACTCCCCCGACGAATCACCCACAAAACCATCACCGTCCACCTGGCTGAGCAGCTCCATCCTCCACCCTCAGTCACACCAGTGGCTTTCCACCCAAAGTCAATCCAGTCCCCCGACCACATCGGACGCCGGCCGTGAAAACGATACCACAACCAATGTCGGCGGGGGTGATAATAACTGGGAGAGAGAAAAGTGCAAGGCTGATGTTCTGGGACATCCTCTGTATGAACAGCTTCTGTCGACCCACGTGGCGTGCCTGCGAATAGCGACACCGGTGGACCAGCTGCCCAGGATCGACGCCCAGTTGGCTCAGTCGCAACAGGTTGTGGCTAAGTACTCTGTTCTTGGACAAGGTCAACAGCCCCTCGATGATAAAGACCTCGATCAGTTCATGGTAACAATTTTTTTTTACTCCTTGCACAGTGTACACTATTCTCCTACTGTTATATGTTTAAATTTATACTTAAATCTGTCTATGTGATAGCGAAGCTTAAGTTTTTCTGGGTTATAATAAATTATTGAGACTATAATGTGAAAATGTTGATTTCCGAATAAAAATTCAGTGTATTTAGACTTCCAATCGGCATATTTTGTTCTAGTAAGAATTATCATTTTAGCATATTTATTGCCGGAAATGTTATTCTGGGTTCTCAACGTTGTATTCTCATGTTGCCATGTTTGTTGAAAAATTAATAATTTGTTTCTTTGATTTTTGTTTGTCGGAGAACAGAAAACTTGTTATCTGTGTAATAGGTTTGTATTTCTATCTCTACATTGCAGCTTCTTCCTTTATGTTTTTGTATAGATTCTGTCTTTGCACTATAATAATTTTCAAGAAATTAATTTAGCTAGTTTTCCTTTGCGAATATTGCTCTCGATCTATTAAGCTAAGTAGCAGAACTAACTATATTAAAGTAAGTAGCATCAAATTTTGTGACCACTTGAATGTTATTCTTCGGAGAGAGGAGGATGAGGAAGATACATTGTAAAAAGCGGGAGAGAGGACAAAATTTAGAGAATCTTCAAAACCAAGTTAGCATATTGTCTTGTTATTGACCTTTTTTTGAAGAATTTGGTACGATTAAGGATTTTTTGAGGAATACTTTGGGAGTTCCATTCTGTAAAACAAGCAGCAACGTCGCATCTAAAGCAGAACAATGTTGTTCTCAGTACACTAATAATTGAAACTCAAATTTTTAGTGCTTTGAAGAATCTCTTTCTTGATGAAAGATTCCTCCACTTGTTACTTGGTTTCATGTGCTTCTCAAAGTTCTTTGCTATAGAAATAGACAAACTTAAAATATCTCAAACAGAACTTAGTACTTGGAAGAGTTTGTGTCATATATTTGAATGCATGCACGGCGGAGATGGACATTATGATTTTGGATAAAATCCTCTTATTATGTTAACAAAGGTTATTATAGAGACTGATTTGAACAAGAAATCTGCTTATGGAATTGACCTTTACCTTTTCTGATTACATATCAATTCGACTTCTGCCCTCTTACATGAGTAGTACTTTTTTCTTAAAATAGAGCTCCCTGATTATTAAATGTTCAGGAATAGCTGCATATATGTTGAAGCTGTCTGTATTTTTAGGTTGAAAGCATTAATTTTTATTAGCTGAAATCTGGTTAATGTGCTAATAATGATGGTGGTAGTTGGTAGAGTATTCTCTATGAACACATATATTGCGATTAGTAGATCCCCTTTCTATGTGCAGGTAACTCTGTCCTCCATTGTTGAGCAAGAATGTTCACATTAGGAACATAATTAAGTTGTATCGAAAAGTCAGGAAATTGGAACATTATTGATCAAAGTACTGCAGTATTCAACTTTTCCGGTAGAATATAAATCTAAACTTATATGTTACAAATATACGTTGGTTATGGTTTAGTGGTTTACAGAAGACAGTTCTTATAACTCCAGGGAATCTGCAATTCGTATCTTTTGGAATAGTTGTAGTGTGATCAACACATTTCACATAGTCCTTCCATGTACGCTGTTTTTTTCTTTAAATACAAGTTTTCCTATTTGTTAACTTTAAATCAGTGGAATGTCTTGTTTACATTTATGTGATAATGAGTTCATAACTCAATTTATTTCTTCAAATTTGTTATCTGAATCTTTCTTTTTTCTTCTTCCCTTTTTCTATTTTTCCTTTTGATGTAGACACATTATGTTCTATTGCTCTCTTCCTTTAAAGAACAACTCCAACAACATGTGCGGGTTCATGCAATGGAAGCAGTCATGGCTTGTTGGGAGCTGGAGCAGTCATTGCAAAGCTTAACAGGTGATTATTTTATTTCATTCTTCTTGTTTTTATTTTATATTGCAAATATGACTCGATAGATTTTCTCGGTTGAGGGGTAAAAGTTTTAGAATTGGCATTTGTAGATTTTAAACTCTTCGACAGCCTTGCTAATTACTTGATACTGTGTATATCAACTGCACGTTTACTTTCTGTGATACTGGCTGTTTTAACTTCAAAGAACCGTAATTTCTGGAATTCACATTGATTATCATTCCTAGATATCCATGTTATTTATATACCATCTTTCTGAGCATATTTGAAATTAATATTAATATTTACTCTGTTTGGGGACCTTTAAGTTAATCGATAAGTTCTTCCCTTTTTGCGTTGGGGATTGATGTTCACTTTAGTTGGTCACGTCATGTTTGAAAGCATACTCGATTTTGCAATGATATTCTGATAGAAGTGTTTTGTCAATTTCTCTCAAGGTTCTTTTTAACATATCCTGATTATTGAATTGTCTTTGCCTTGTATTTATGTTTTGATTTTATGGCTTAAACTAAATTTCCAGAGTTCAAGGAATAGGCAGTCTTAAAATCATGCTCCATAGATAACAATTGATACCGATCTATATTCAATATCTATTGCATTTTCCGTTCTTTATGGTCTTGCCGAGTACAATACTAATATTCCATCCACCCTCTTGTTTTATTGTTTGCACTTAGGGTGTCAAATTTGTGAGATACCTCTAAAAGCTTAAGCAAGGGATAATTCATATTTTCTTTTCCTAAAAGCACTGATGTAGCACTAGTACCCTACTCAGCTAATGCCCGCAATTCTGTTCACTAATGCACATAGGATGAGGTTCAAGCTACAGATATCATTTTCAGTTTTGTGATGGATGGTCCTTTGAAAACCCGCAATTGCACGGGATAGTGGCCAAGTAATAAAGTGATGAAAAGAGTGTCGAACCCACGAAGATTATGTGTTTGATCGAGTTAAAATTAATTGCAACTTTAATCGAATAGCAAATAAATTATTTGATTTTTTCTATATTAATACCTAAATTATCAATTAAACTAAAAAAAGTAGTAAATGTATCTTTCAAATATGTGATATGCATAACTAAGATGTCAAATCCCCTTTATTATTCCATTTTTAGTGTAATAATTAAAGTGAATATTTGAAATCATTCATGTTGGTCAATATTCATAATTTAATTGAAAGTCTTTCTCGCTAGCGATCAAATTTATTCCTCTCATATGACTCTCATATCTCTCGATGAAATATGCAAATATGACAAATGTATTAACAAGTGTTAGAACACCTATTGAAACCATATCAAACGTAGGGGTATATCTCAATCCTCTATCGAAATTTACAATGTTTATCATATTGTGCTTAAACCCTATTGTCTTTCTCGATAACAATAAAATTCACTAACAATTTAATTGGTGATCAAACAATTGAAAAGAACGATAAAAATGATAATAAATATCCACAAATCAAATCAAATTAAAGTCAAAATAATTAATTAAAAACTAAAAATATCATAACAAGGGTTCATCTCATCCTAACATATTGAAATTACAAGAAATCATATTTAAGTGAAAAGATATAACCCGAATTTTTGATAAATTGAGAAGATGAAGATGAATTTTGAAATNTATCCACAAATCAAATTAAATTAAAGTCAAAATAATTAATTAAAAACTAGAAATATCATAACAAGGGTTCATCTCATCCTAGCAATGTATAAAACTAGTCTAATATATAAGAAATCATATTTAAGTGAAAAGACATAATTCGAATTTTTGATAAATTGAGAAGATGAAGATAAATCTTAAAATCTTGAATCTTTTCAATGGTTTTTTAATGATTTCCACTTGCGCCTTCTCTTCTTTGCCCAAAAAAAATCAAGTTTGAATATTCACTGGATTGAATTTTTGCAAGTTTTCTTCGATTCTTTCACAAAAATTATGAATTTTCCTCATTTGATGATAATAATTGATGAATATTGGAATATGAGATGTACATGAGAAGTCTCCAATATGTATTTTGTTGTTAGGTATATGTAAGAGTAGAAAATTGGTTGAACATCACGTCCAAATTGATTTTCAAAAGAGTTCCAATTGAATAAGAAAAGTTGCTTTCGTGCGTAGATTTTTTGTCCCTACACAGCAATCAGTATTTTGACCGTAACTTTCTTTCCCGATATCCAATTGAGGCGATTCAAAATGCGTTAAAATCTAACTAAAAGGGATACAATTTTGATGTAAATAGAATTTTTTCAATTCAGACGTTTACTATGCCAAAAATAGATCTCAATTTTCGACTAAAAATTTGGAACATAACTTGTGTGATTGGAAATTAATTTTGATAAAATTTTAATCATATTTCATTCCTTTTTGTGTTCTAATTCTATGGTTAACAGAGAATTGTTAGAAGTTTCATTCATATTGTGGTCCAAATCAACTATTGAATATTTGCAATTTGGTCCTCAAATTTTGGACTTTGCCCTTTTTTCTTGATTTTCTTTTGTTTCTTGCAAGTCCTCGTTCAATCATTGAGTTTAACTTATATAATATAAAATACAACAATTTAGAATATATTTTGTCAAAAGAATTGTCAAATATCAATATTTTAGACCCCCAAATAAGTGTATAAAATACACTTATCAAGGGATATCTACTAGAAAAATTCGCATAGCCTCTTCTGAATGGAGAGAGAAGGATTTCCTTATTGCTCTTCCTATAAGTTTATTATATTTTATCATATGGTCAACTTTCCAATCTCACTCTTCCCTCATTTGAATTATTTTCGACTACTGCTTGACAGGAGTAGCACCAGTTGAAGGTACAGAAG
>CAIGRN010096079.1:0-14725 GCA_903798345.1 Fraxinus anomala
CAGCCTCATCTATGTCTTGCAACTCATCAACCAAAGTGGCTGCTGGTCCAGATCGAAGCATCCCTGTCTGCGTTTCTCTCGCAACCATATGTGTGGGCTTGAATTGCATTTGATGTTTTTTCATGCACGTTTTGGCCCGATGAGCCCTTCCCTCTTGCGGCTACCATTTTACCCTATAAAATCAAACCGTAATGTCTAATATCGACCAGATTTGATGAAGAAGTAAAAAGTACTCAATTGATGTGTACTTACTTGTGCGTTAACCGCTAAGTTGCAATTCGATTCTAATTCAGCTTCTACCCAGTCTTGTTCCAAAGTAAGCAATTTAACATTACCACTTACACATTAGTTTCAGATTGCAGTACTTTGCCCAAACCAACATTACTATATCAGTGACAGTCCCTAAGCCCAAGCAGGTTAGGTAATACTAAGCAGGCAATGACATATACATAAAAGAAACAAATTATACATAATAAACCTTACATTCAATGAAAAAGGATTATACTTCATCCTCCCTGAAATGATATAGTTTATTGTGTCCCCTCAACCTACAGATCGAGCACGTCATCGTCATTGTTCTCTTTTTCAAACAAATCCAAATCTAAATTTCCCTAAGATTTTAACATATAACTAAATCAACGTAATTGTTCAGTCCACATCTAAACAATCTTGAAGCTTTAAATTTTCACTATTCCAATAACGAAGGTTAGAAATTCTTTACCTCCATCTTCTCCATCTATGCGTGCAAATTTGAACCTGAAGTCTGGCAATCGCAGATTTAGGGTTTTGCAATTTAGGTCTGTCGAGCGCGATTTAATATTCGTCCAAGGCTTCTAATTTGGACCAAAATCACTACGAATGTGTTCTAGGGAAATTGATTTTCAATTTTGAAGGTATTAAAATAGTGTCTTTCTACAAACACGCTTCCACCGTGGATTCAGGTAGACGCCGTCAATAGCCACATGGAATTCCGTCGAGCCAGGTCATACAATTTCAAACAGTTATGTGGTGAGTGATGGATGGAGAGATGAGTTTGTAAGTTCAGTGACCATTCAGCAGCAAAACAAAGTACAGTGACTATAACATGACAATTTACTAAGTTCAGTTATTAATGAAATTTTTTACTCTTGTTCCCTTTATCTTAAGTTTGCTTATAATTCATGCATTTATAGACACCAAAATACAAAACAAGGAATATGATTCATGCTTTTAATTTACGAATATGCGTATCTTGATTTTCAACAGTATTGATTTTGTTTTTTTGCTTTCTTAGATATTGAATTATTATGGGATTCTGTTCATATGCGGCCCCGATTATTCAATTAATTAGTTCATGAAGGGTTTTCAAGGTGAAAACAGCGATCCAATTCGTAAATCTGTTAAAAGAAACTGTAATTATTCTTTGAACGGAATTCCGGGTTCTGTCTCAACCGAGGCAGGACCAAGTGCCTGCATTAGCAAGGATCAAAAGTCTGTAGCCATTTGGTCAGAAATCTGGCTACCGGCTTTGTCAATTTTTGGGACTTCCAATAGTGATAACAATAGTGAGCAGAGAAGTTGCTGCAGCACTAGTACTAGGAAAAAGTCTGGGAGTGGACGAAACTATTATAAGGGTTGGAGAGAAGCTGTGAGGAGAGTGATGATGAATGGTGGATCGATGAGGAGAATATTGGGGTTCAATAAATCCTCGGGTTCTGTGTCAAACAGCGATATTTGGCTTTTGGGTATTTGCTATAAAATTGCTCAAGAAGGAGATGACTTGAATTCTTCCAGTCCTGATCCGACTCGGAGAGAGGGATTCACCGCATTTGTTGAGGATTACTCATCTCTGATTTTGATCACATACCGAAAAGGTAGTATAGTATATATATATATATGGATTGAATGCTTGTATTATACATGATGATGAGATTAATGAGGTTTTGTTTGTTTTGGTGAGCTTGTAGGATTTGATCCCATCAGAGATTCAAAGTACACTAGTGATGTTTATTGGGGTTGCATGCTTCGAAGCAGCCAGATGATTGTTGCTCAGGCATGACACTCTTCTCTTGTTAAGTTTTAGAGATATGATTCATTTTGTGTGTATAATTAGCATTTTGCTAATTACTTTCCCATGTGCACAGGCATTTCTTTTTCATATATTTGGAAGGTCTCGGAGGAAATCTATACACAAGGTAATGTACATTGACTCTGAATCTGATCATTATGCATTAATATTTCAATAATGTTTATATATAATTTAAGCCATGCCCATCTGATGGCCTGTAAGATGCGTTGATGTTCACCTTAATGTTGTTCTAATTTTGCAGCTACTTGATCAAAGTTACACTGATGTATTGCAACTTTTTGGGGATTCTGAGGACTCACCTTTCTCCATACACAATCTTCTCCAAGCTGGAAAGGCTTATGGCCTTGCTCCAGGATCGTGGGTAGGTCCATATGCCATGTGTCGCACCTGGGAAACTTTGGTGCGTAGTAAGAGGGAGGAGAACAAAAATGGAGGGTTGTCCTCGATGATGACTATATATGTGGTTTCTGGTGATGAAGATGGGGAACGAGGTGGAGCTCCCGTTCTTTGCGTAGAAGATATTTCTAGGCACTGTTTTGAGTTTTCTAGAGGTGAACTTGATTGGACTCCTGTCCTTATGTTGGTTCCGTTGGTTTTGGGACTGGACAAAGTCAACCCAAGGTATGGACTTATATGTACCTTGGGATATGAAAGTCATTTAACTCATTATTTTTTGAAGTTTCTACCTTTTAGATTTCTCTCAGTTACTATATCTTTTACTTGCTCAATGATCAATTAGAGATGATTTAGGATACGGTAGCTAGTTTTATCTGTGTGCTTAACTTACTATATATCTGGTTAAATAAATCAAATTATAAGAGAAGGATTATCAATTTTAAACATTTTTTCTTTTGGGCGGGGGTGGTTATTATATATCTCTTTTTCCGTATATGAACTTGCAAAGCTGGTTTCTTCTAGGCTTCTGGCACATTGATGCTTTCCACATTACGATGTAAATAGGAATAGTTGTGTTGTTGACACAGTACATAAAAAACTTGGGAGTTATCTAGAGATCTGGACACAGGTGCTACTTTAATACCTGTCTGGACAGATAAAATTAAATCATAGGATGACATCTTTGTGGTGTTTATGCTCTTACATCAATCTCTCGATAGTTTGCACCATTTCTCTTAGATGAAGATATTGGCATAAGATGAATGTGACTTGGTGAAGATTAAGGTTTTGTACTTTCGCAGTTTGTGCTTTATATATGAAACACATTCCTTCCTGATAAACTTGAGATGGTTTAATGACAAAGAAAACTGTTCTTCGGGGAGCAAGAGGAGAAATAATTGGCCATGCATGCCTTTTGGGACACAAACCAAGTCACTCCTAGTGGGCACTTGTATTTGGTGATATCATAAATGATGACAAAGAGTAAAATGTTGAGTTTTATGTGGCAATACTCTTGGGAGTATGATTATCTGTGATGTAACATAATTGCAACAGTGTATCTATCTTATGTTTGGACAAGAAGATTTTGTGATGAACCTATCCAGCAGGTTTCCTGCAGAGCATAAAGAATGTACATCAATTGTCAAAACTACGCATAAGCATCCGGACTTCAAAAATTGTAAATGTCTTTAAGAGGCAATTAAGCTCCAAAATTTAGTGCTGATTCTTCAATATCTTTATTACTTCCATACAAACTATAGACGATTGAATGATTTTGATCACACTGCAACGTATATATGAGCTCAGAAAATGTATCTTCGCTTTCTTAACTCTACTATCAGTTGATTATTAAAAATGATGGACCTAAGATCACTTCTGGTGTGTCACCATGACTTTCATTAGATTCTTTGCTATTGAACTATGGTGGTTGGGGCATGTCTTGCACAGACTAAAGAATGCGATCTCAAAGAAACCTTTCAGAAGAGGGAGAGGTAGACAAAATCTAAAATGTTGTGAATTGTGACGTGGTTGTCAAAGATTTCCTTACATTTGATATTTTAATTGATGCAGGGATTAGTAGTCGTACGGAGTGGTGAAAAAGAATTAATGTAGCTGATCCCAAATTTTATTGTGAATAAAGATTAGTTGTTGATGTATTATGGATTTAGAAAAAATATTTTACAATCTCATTGATCATTTTTGTGAGGTTTATATACATGTGATGTATCTTTTAACGGATTTACTCTCTCTCTCTCTCTCTCTCTCTCTCTCTCTCTCTCTCTCTCAATTGTAACAAATGCAGACACAAATGTTTTAGTTGCTTCCCTAATTATACGTAAGTTTCAAAATTGTTGACAGGTATCTTCCCCAGCTAGCTGCTACATTCACTTTTCCACAGTGCCTTGGGATATTGGGCGGTAGACCTGGTGCTTCAACATACATAGTTGGAGTGCAAGATGAAAAGGCATTTTATCTTGATCCCCATGAAGTTCAGCAGGTGCGTGGAATGCCTTTATTCTTCTTGTAGGAGCCTCGCAATTAGCTTTTATGGAGAATAGTTGGTTAAATATATTATGTTGACTCAATTTTTGTTTTCGTGTCACTGTTCCAATATAATGACCTGAAATTGGAATATAATAAATGTTAAGAGAGTCTGCTCAACCTGTTCATACTCATTGATTTGGACACGTGATACATTGTTCAAAATTGTTGGAGATTGTGTACCATTAGAAACACCTGCTATCGCAGATTGGTTAACTATCGATTACTAATTAATATAATAAAAAGATATGAAAATTTGAGAAAACTCTTCTCCACTGAGGTCCACTTCTAGGTGGTCGCAACCAATCTAATATAATGTGTATGTCTCACATCTCCTAACTACTCTTTGTAAGTCATTTTCGATGCCCAATTTTTTGTTGGATGCCTGAATAAGTGGCTTAAGGGATGATGCTGTCGTTAAATTACTTAAAACGGGTTTACAACATGTTTTCTTGCTTCCCTCCATTGTTGAATATTGTCATTCAAGTTTAGATATTTATGATAGAATCCAAATATATTACTGTTTTGGTGTTAACGTGATTGCAGGTTTCATATACGTTCTTGGATGACTTGGCTAGAGGAAGTACCAAATGACAGCTTAAGCTATTAGACAGAAGAATAATATGTTTAATAATTTTTTTAATTGGAAAAAGGAGGAAGGTACAATTATAGGAAATTGATGATTGATTAGACCTGTCTTAAAATTAGCTTTTTGAAGAAATTTCTCCTTCTCAAACTGTACCTTCTCCATTGCTATGCCATGGGCTACTGAAAGAAATGGCCCCCTAGAATCTATAGAAGAAAAGGTTCCAACTAATCGAATAAATCTGAGATGGGATATGTTATTTCAAGTGAATCCTTCACCACACCATGTACAATAAATTTTTTATTAGATGCATTCTTGCGCCTAGTTGTGACTGATGAGATGTATTCTTGCCGTACCAGTGGTTGTGAAGCTTAATCCTGGAGACTGTCTTTGCTGTAAATGAATTTTCTAATATTGTTATTGTAGCATGCTTGTAATCTGCCGAGAAAAACCAATTAGACTATTGATTTATCAATCAGAAAATTTAATACTAGTTATCTTTTGCTCTGCACTTGATACTTCTGTAATTGCACTTCTTTTACTTATATTGCAATTCTGAGCTTTAATTGATGCTTGATTTTCTATTTCTGGTAGTTTTTTATACGGCTTCTCTAGAAGCTCTTATGGGCGATGGCATACTGTGGAATCTGTTCTAACTATTGTTTGATGGTAGGTTGTCGATATTAAGAGGGATAGCATAGAAGCTGACACTTCGTCCTATCATTGCAAGTAAGTTAGCCCCGCAAATTAATTTTGCTCCAATTCCATACGCCTCTTTCCTCTGTCCTTCCAATTTTGAGCTGGGATACTTGTTTTTGTTTTCTGTTCTTAACCTCGTCTTGAATTTTGTTCAGTGTTGTACGTCACATTCCTTTGGATTTGATTGACCCGTCTTTGGCAATTGGGTTTTATTGCAGGGATAAAAGTATGCAGGCATTTCTGTTCCATTTTCTTAGTTTTTTAAGAATTTATGCATCATAGCCAAAAATCCCTTGTAATCATTAAATCTCATCTTGATCTTGGCAGGTGATTTTGATGATTTCTGTGCTCGTGCAGCGGAACTAATCGATCAATCAAATGGTGCTCCACTATTTACAATAACCGAAACCCGCAGTTCTACAAATCCAGCTGCTCATCACGAGACTCTGAGCGGTAATGCCACTCGAGAGTATGATTCCATAGATTTGCTGCCCACTGATGAACCTGAAGAAGGTGCACCAGATGACTGGCAACTCCTCTGACTCTGATTTATGCTGCAGTTTCTTCTGTTAATTATTACGATTATCCAAAACTCGATAGCATCCCATTGAATGAAAATTGGTGAGCACCACGTTCTCTGTTACGTTTAGGCTCGATCCGTTTCCTTTTCATTAAAGGAGACATTAGATTGTCTGTTGAAAGGTTATGCAGTAGCTCATTCTTTAATTGAAGATATTCCTTATTTGCTGTTTTACGCATACTTGATACAGTCATTTCATTTCATCTGGCTCTGTTTTTTTACACTCGCTTAATTCATGGCAAAGTGCGTGTTTTGATAAGTGTGCCCTATAGTTTGATGAAAATGGGGAACCGATGTTTTGAATTAGTGATATTATTTAGCACTACTAGTATTAAACCACCAATCGAAATGGTATTAATGTAATATTAAATGAATCACTTAATTTTATCTTGCAGTGAGCCTATCACTTAGCGTCACTTAGATTAGTTGTGTAGTACTAGTGGTATTAGATAACATTATTTATTAATCTATGGATCAATTGAGAATCGGATGAGCCGATCATGGGTTGATTTTCTTTAGTTGCATTATTTTAGAAAAATGATGTGTTTTAATTAAATAAGTCACATTTTAATTGCAATGAAGATTTTCAATATTTGATGTCTTAACATGTATGTTTGAACTTATATTTTTCTTCAGCATTCTATGAATTAGAATGTCTCGACTTCGATGATGGTCAAAAAAAATTGTAGGACGGACTAAAAAAGCTTATTTGTCACTCATATTTTTAAAATAAACATGATAAATAATAAATATGAAAGTTTAATAAAATATTTTTCTCATACTAAGAGTGTGTTTGATTAGTTTTATTTTCCTGAAAAATGTCATTTTTCACTAAATGTTTTACATTTTGGTTGTTTGATTGACATTTGGGGCAACATATATAGCCCCTGTTTGAAATTCATTTTTTTTCTCATTCTATTTTTCATTCTTCATTTCAACCATACATTCTATCAATAAAATAATATTACACATAAATCCAAAAATTCTCCTTCCTTTTTAACTACACAATCTTCCATCAATCATCATTTCAAATTTTTTTTTTTTACCCAAAATTGATGTCAAACAGGGGCATAGTTGTGCGGCACAATGTGCATAGGATGCTATTGATCAGCTAATCGTGAGAAGTGCAATGAAGATATTTCATCTCAAATCGAAGGCTTATTTGAACATATACAACAAAGAGCTCGATACAAATGATGAGCTTCTACTTAACCTTCCCCATCGAATCAATGAATGCAAGTCCAAGGCTATGCAAAAGCACTCTTCGGTAATAGCCCCATCAAGGAAGACATTTACTTTGGGATATTTCAACAAATTATATATGTTTATTTAACTAAATTAACATGATGTTAAAAATATAATATAATTTTTGTTTTTTAGAAGTGAGAACACACAAGCGCCCGCGCGCGCACACATTGATATAAATAACGGCAACTCATAACAAAATTTTGTATTAGTTATGAAACTTCATTTTATTTTAACCTGGATTCTTCTTTAATTTTAGTGAGCATTTTGGTGCAGAATAAAGCTTTACCATAAATTGGAACTTCATTTTAAGTTACCCAGTGAATTTTCAAAACATTTCAAATTAATTGTTTTTCTGTCCAAGTGTTGGTCCTAAAACTTAAACTCGGGTAGGCCTCAACGGTTGGTGAATCCCTTTGGACTGGCTGACCTCGAAGATCGAGGCACAACCGTTTGGCCCGAAATTCATGTGAATGTGATGGGGCCATTAGTAGATCCAGGCAACGGAGGCGGGAAAGGTTGCTCGTCGGCAATTTCTCACCCCGTTACCCGGTTTAAGGCAGGGCGGGTCTAGGGGTGGGGTGGGGCGAGGCCCTTGCCCCGTTTACTATCCTGTTTAATTTTTGTTTAAGTTTTTGATAATTCATTTTATTGCCCCCATTCATTAGAACGAGACAATAATATATTTTTTTAATCATTACTTATTTTTAAAAGTTAAATTATTCAAATATATTTGGTAAGCTAAACCTTTTATTGTTTGTCATATATTTTAAATAATTTATGTTGCCATTTTCTATTAGAATTAATGAAATTTCATGAAATTTTTCATTTAAATTATTGAATTTTAAATAAAAAATAATAAAAAATAAAATAAAATAAACGGGGCGAAGCGCCCCTTACCCGTCCCTGCCCCGAACCTGTCCCGGGGCAAAGTTACCCGCCCCGCCCCGGACCCGAATACTCGATTAAGCGGGTAATCCTCGCCTCGTTCAGGACGGGACCCCGCAAGTATCGGGTTTGTCGGGTGTTTTTGTCATCCCTAGCGATTAGGCGGCTAATATGGAATCCTAATAAACCACAATTGTTTTAGTACGTAACATTATTTCACAAATTACTAGTACTAAAACTTTTGAACTGTAAAGTTTCAACCATTATATGGAATCTCTAGGTTCTATGCAGTATTGCTTAAAATGTGAGGAGGTCGAAGTATAATAGAAGTGGCTTCTATAGGTCCCAAGGTATTTATGCCGAAGGGGATTAGAAACTTGAATAATTGCTTCATTAATTTTTCGAGACATATTTGGAGGAGGGAACTTATAATGTTGTATACTTTATAGTTCTTTGAGTCGGCGGTGTTGATCTATTGGAGATATTCTTTCAAACCCCCAGGGAAGTCCGACCCTATATATTTTTTAAGTCTGAGGCCTTGTAGTAAGGGATGTTCTTGCAATCCCATAATAATTTGGTTATCAAACACTCTTTCAATCCGAGGTCTTTGTTAAGAGGGATGTTCTTTCAACTGTAATAGTTTGGACCTCAGATACTCTCAATTTGAGACCTTTCTTAAGACAGATACTCTTTTAGCCCCGTAATAATTTTGGACCTTAAAATACTATTTCAATCAATGTCTTTGTAAAGAAGGATGCTCTTTCAATTATGTGATAATAGACGTCAAGTACTCTTTCAATTTGAGGCCTTTGTTAAGAGGAATGTTGTTTCAATCCTGTGAAAATCTTGTACCTCAGATATTTCTTAAATCTGAGGGCTTTGATATGTGAGATATTCTTTTAATCCTTTAATAATCTTGGACCTCAGATACTTTCCAATCGAGGCCATTGTAATGAGTGATATTCTTGTTGGGAATTTACTTAATCACGTACAGCGAAAAATAAAACAAATTTTAATTTCCATCAAGGATCTGCTTAGTGTTTAGATGAAAACTGTGATAAAAAATTGTTAGGTTTTTAATGTAATTGACAAATCTATGAACAAAAAGGACTAGAATTAATGTATTGTAAAAGTCAAGAAGTAAGTTGCAAATACAATTAATTGAGTTGTATTAGGTCTAGAGTTCAAGAATAAAAAGAAGGAAAAAAGGGCACTGCAATTTCACTAGACTATCGACATGACTTTGCTAAAGCGGCAGAAACAGAAACATTGTCGCTCGCCTGTCGCCTTGCCTTCGTTCGAGCAACAGGCTGTCGCCTAACTTTCTCTCGAGCGATGGAGTTTCTCGGGAAAATTTAATTCACGTTTTAAAGGCTTTTTGTCCGACCCATTCAATCATAAACCTAAACTATAAATACCATCAAGTCTCTGAATGATTTTTCTAGGGTTGATTATTGAGAAAATACATACTGCTTCATATCCTCTTCATCAAATAGGTTTTCAACCTTCATGTTTTAATTTGTTCTTGGCGTTGAAAACATTAAATCCATAATTCAAATACCAAACTGTTACTTCCTACACATTGTTAGAGTTCTGAAAATCAAGGGAAGGTGACTTGAGTTCCAGCTGTTGGAGAACGAGGAGTTCGTCGTTGATCCACATGAAATAAATGAATCCATGAAGTTGAAAGCTGGTGCAAGAGCACGCAATCCAGAAGGGTTTTGAAAACTGCAGTTGGGAGTTGGTGCAAGAACACGCAATCTAGGAGGGCTGTGAGAATTGTAGTCAGGAGGTCCAAAAGTACTAGTGGTAGTCTAGTCTAGCAAACTGTAAATTCATAATTCATTTATAGTGGATTGTTAACTGGTAAAGTGCCCGAAGTTTTTACCCAGTCGGGGTTTCCCCGTGATCATTTTGGTTGTTTATTTATTGGTTACATATAACTGCGATAATTCAACTTATGAAAATTGACTTGATTGATTAACCATCTAAAGATAATTAATAGTGACTTGTTGTTAGTTAATATTAATTTTTTGTAGTTGGAGGATCGCATGCTTGACAAAAAACATATCGAGAGTATTGGAACAACTAAAAAATTAGTAAAGATCGTCATTCAGAGTTCTTGATTCCGGTGTAATCCATAACGAATTTTTCGTAAAATTTAAAATTAACATGGCTAATAAAAACTTGCAATTAAATAAATAATTGGAGGCAATTGAACAGTGATATAATATTGAAGGAATGGCGGCACAAGGAAAGTATGAACTGAAGAAATGTTAAGAACCAAAAGAAGAATTGTTTAACAGTTGCAAAGTTGTACTGCTAAAATGATGCTACGAGTATTAGGAGATTGTAGAGAATGTTTTAATTTGATGGTTTGGATTGCAAGGTGTCCCTATTTATAGACGTCAGAATAGGGGCGGAAATTAAATTCAAATTTCAAATATTAATTTATTGCAATTGGAGATTTATAATGGCATGTTTGTGACACAGTAAAACAACTATTTCGGTGCAATTTACAATTGCTAGAGGAGCCTACTTGGCTAACGAAACAAGCTTGACCTGTGAGCCTCTCGAGCGGCTCATATAGCTAAACAGTCGTTCAGCTCGCGTCCATAGCTCCTCAAGGTGCAAGCCAAGCCGACGAGCAGCTCCCACACTTCCCATCGCTAAGGGCATATCATCATTTCTTTTATGGCAACAATTATCTGAAGATTTTAATTAGAAATTAGACCGTTACAGTCATGCAGGTCGTACTATAAAAGACGTGTGCCCCTTTGTTTTTTTTTTTTTTTTTTTTCAATCCTCTCCAAATTAGGCATTTATGGGATTTCACATTTAAAAAAAAAATAAAAAAAATAGCTGCTTTACTGAGTGGTACCCATTTGATGTGTACAACGTTCTAATTTATGCTAAAAATATGAATAAAATCCGTCCCAGTGCACCTAATATAGTCTTGATTTTGACCATTTAACTAGTTGAGCTTGTGATCTCATATGGTGACATCCATGCTTTCTACATTTTAAGGAGCATCCTTTGATGGTGTTCCAACATATGAAAGCATCTAATTTTGAGACCATTCTCTTATGATTATATGTGTTGTATAGATGTCTGGCATCAGAGTCCTGTTACAGAAGCCAAGGAAAAACCAACAATATGGCATGCAAAATTTAATAAAATTAAAAATAAGACAAATGGAAAAAGGATATGACATCCCTTTGGTCTAAGATACATAATAGGAGAATATCTGATTCAAACAGCACATATTCAAGGTTTTGAATAACTAGATTGTGCCACAATTTCATCATTGTTTTTCATATCTACAAGAGAGAAACATGCAATACCACTGCTCCCCATTTTCTTCATCCCTGAATATTTCTACCAATTGATTGTGATCGTTTCTCTAAGAAGAGTCTTATGGTTGAGAAAATGAGAGAAGGCTCGGCCATTGCACCATTTCCGTAATCTCCACAGGCTAGCCTCTTTGTCACTGGTGGGATAAAGGAAATTCCAAGATCGTCAATTGTCATAAGATGCCGTTCAGTAAAAGGGTTATTCCACATTAAAGTATTCATGGCTGGAGCCACAAAAAATGGTTTACTATAGTCCCACGCACGTACAATGCAAGTCAGCAAGTTATCACAGAATCCTCCAGCAATCTATAAAAAGACAGCAAGAAAATAGTCAAAATGAGAATTGAATCAACCCGTAACAGCTATGTAAGAAGAAAACTCGTTATAAAATCATACAAAACAAGATACATGGCCTAAGAAGATATGTTGTTACTAACATGACTTCAAAAACTTGTACATGGAGCATGTTTGGTCTAAGCTTAAAAGGTTCACTTATTAGTGAAAAAAGGAATCTTTAATAAAATAATTGTTTTATTGGTAAAAACAACAAATAAGTTACTTATTTTGAAAGTAAAAGGTAACATTTACTAATAGAATTACCTTAAAAGTAAGAAAAAGTAAGTCACCCAAACAGATTTAAAAACAAATTTTACTAATATTTAAGCTTAGCCAAACAGGCAAAATGATCTAAGCCTAGATCTATTATTAGCAGCCAATTTCTGTTGTAATACACATGACATTACAGGTTAATCAGATAACAAAGATTATACCAGATATGTATACCTTGCCAAGTGTGTTTGCTGATAAAGGGGCAATGACCATAATATCAGCCCATCTTCGAAGTTCAATGTGCAGTACTTTATCACCTATATTCTTCCAAGTCGACCATTCATCCTCGTCGGTGTAAAAAGTGACATCCTTTGGAAGTGATGCAATGTCTATAAAATGCAGAGATGCCTTAGTTGCGACTGCTTTTACTTCTGCCCATTCAGAAAAGCAGTGGCACAAATTAGCAAATTTTATAGCAGCTACACTTCCGCTAGCAGCAAGCAGTATCCGAGGTCTCCTTGCACCACTGTAAACTTGAAATAATTCCCTGTCTGCACTTGCAGGTTCCAAGTGTTCCATAACCTGTTCAATGGACAACTACAATAGTCCAAGTAAGCCAAAAAGAAACGAAAAAACCCATAAAGTCACCAAACAAAATTTTTCCTAAAAATCCAGAATTGGCCAAAGAATTTGAAGAAAAGCAAAAGTAGAAAGAATATGACAATGGAACAATTTTTCAAGTTCTTCAGCCAACAAAACTCTTATCTTCCAGATTTAGACAACAGCAACTCTAATAGTCTTATAAGAAGGATGTTTGTAGGAAAAGAGTGACAGTGTGACACAGTTTGTACTCATAAGGGTTCTTCATTTTTTATTTATTTATTTTTTCTCTCTTTCTTTCCAGGTGGAAGGGAAGAGTCGCAGATAGTTCAATATACGAATTTATTGCATATCGATGTTTTGAAATAGAGCATACAAAAAAAATTTGATTGGACATGCTTTTTCAGATGTCGAATTGAAATAGAACTCGCTGCGTAATTATAACTAACAGCTCATAGATTAATGTTGGGTATTTCACCTACAACATAACATCTATCAAGTAATCAACAATTGTGAAGTTAGATACTTCTCCACTTTAATGTTCATCATTTTTTTCTAGTATACGGTTTATGTATCAAGATCTAAATTTGTTTTCTTCAAATATCTCGAAAAATACAAATTAACCCACAAGCATTAGTTATTCGAACTCCAATCAACAAAGCCATATCAATTCTTATTCCCACTGGAGTACTCTAAAGGAATCCTCCTTTCTCCATTTTACTCCACCACAAGGTTCTAATCCTCTTCAGTCCAATATTAAAAAATTTAATAATAGTAGACATTATTAACAATAATAAACAAAGATTTTAAACAAAAATGTTAGGGTTCGTTAACATTTTACACAACCGGAGTATCATTAATCAACAGCACAATTAACCAATATTTGCTGCAATCTTAGAGCAAAACTCAACTTATATTTATACAGAAACAACAAAATAAGCCTTGTTCGCAATAAATTTGAGGTCAGCTACATGAAAACTTTTTCGCCCCTACTTTCTGCTCCTGCTAGATCTACTAGAAATAGTAATATGAATAAAGCTATATAATACACACAATGTAATCTGATCCCACCTATAAAAATAGTAAAAAATAAATAAATTCCAAACTTTAACATCAACAATTTTAGCTGATAAAAATTTAGAAAGTAAACTGCCCATAACCACTACACTAAACTGGAAGAATTTTTTTTTTTTTTTTAAATAAAATAAAATAAAAAATACACCTATTAACAGTAATTCATTGCAAACCAAATAGGGGATAAAAGCACATAAATAGACATGCAAATCACAAAAAGTAA
Source organism: Fraxinus anomala (assembly GCA_903798345.1). Lineage (NCBI taxonomy): Eukaryota > Viridiplantae > Streptophyta > Magnoliopsida > Lamiales > Oleaceae > Fraxinus > Fraxinus anomala. The sequence continues at coordinate 14,302 of CAIGRN010096079.1, forward strand.
GTGTATAAAGAGTTGAAATCAATATACCTTACACGATTCTGGGACTGCAAGGTGTTGGAGAGAAACCCAAAAGGGCTACAGATTGCAGAGGTTTTCTGGGACTGGAAGGTGTTGGAGAGAAACGCAAAAGAGCTACAGATTGCAGAGGTTTTCCGTAGATGGTACACGGTGACGTGCCTGAACAGAGAAAAATAACAGAAATTCAAGAGATTTTTACAGTTTTTTCGATCGGTATCGCCATTTTATTGACCACTTTTACTGGGTGGGTACTTTTCGCCATCTGAACAATAAAAGTGACTCTTCGATTGTTTCAAAAATCGAGCATACATTTTATCTAAATGATCAAACCTATTTAATCAAACAGAAATACAACAAAAATTAGCAACACAGTCCAAACAAATAAAACAACAAAAATAGGAAAGAT